>OZ026825.1:11372726-11454220 GCA_964023185.1 Macaria liturata | reverse complement strand
TTAAAAGGCAGAGCCACTACCAACTAAGCAAACAAGCCAGTGTACCCCGTTACACTGTCAACCAAGCTAGAGGATATATCTGGGTTGATTTGTTAAATACATAAGAAAATCGCTAGCCAATTATGAGTTTTTTTTGCTCTAGGTATATATATCAATACAACATTAGTACGGCGAAAATTGGAAAATATGATGCCCGCTGATTTTAGCTGCACTTGAAACTATTTGTGTGCAGAAACTTGTGCTTATATTACAAATACGAAATACAATCCGTGGGTCGGTTGACATGTTAAATTGTAGGTCCCGGTTGATCGTTTAGTACGGCAGTCGTTAAGCCTCGTCAGAGGCCCTTAGGGCGGCTTCATATGCTCTCGACACCAGAGTTGGCCACTCTCATTCGATAAGAAGAAGAAGACAAATACACAAATGAAATAATATATTTTCTCTAAATTACAGTGGATATACACACATCAAATTATCGAACGTTTGTACCCAGCAATAATACCATATGTTTGACTTCGTCTCGCCTGATGTTAGGCATAGCTGCAGTCTAGGTGGTCCCACAATTACCTATAACGTGTCTATTTGCTCTAGATTATGTGTATCCTTATCAATAGTATCTCGTGACGTCACTGTATGCATTGTTTACATACCGTTTGCCCTTATATATAGCTATACCTTTTCTAAACAGAACTATGACGTGTTATTAGAATAGAACCGTTCATTGACGTGTGTTAGTATTTCAAATACTACGAAGATGAGAGGATTAGTACTCAGGACAGGATGTGTGTCATCTTTGTGATTTTGAATGTTGTACTCATCAGTCAGAACAATTTAACGATATTGTATTCATCTCTCGGACAATCACAGTGATACAAACATGAGCACGAAAGAATATTAAAAGAAAATTTGTAAAAAAACTGTATGTAACATATTTAGGTACAATTATTTGGATAATCTGTCCGTTTTCGAAGTCGCTTCAAATATATGTTTATTGGTATGCAATATTTATCTGAATATTCCATTACAGTTGAACATTACCCAATGTTGAATATGTTATAATTATAACCATAAAAGGAAAAAATAAATAATCATATTCAAACGTTTTCAGCCCGATATGTAATAGTGTAACTATCTTTTCTCAATATTTTCTAGTATTAGTATTGTTATCTAGTCGCTAGTCACGGTGAGTATTGGGTACGTAAATGTCGGCTTGTTTCAGAAACATGTAAAATTGAATACTTCGATATGGCGATAGAGGCAGCGTTGAGTCACCACTGATTCACCACGCACGTCATACCAACTTATACTTCTACCTTCTCACTGCTCTATATTGGATTCTATATGTGCCTTATTGTGATTGTTTTATTGTTCTTTCGGGATTAAGAAAATTGGGACTAGTTCCTTAAAACTAAAAGTGGAATCCTCTTACAAAGACTTAGCTGTCCATTTATTTAGGCTATTCCACGCGAGCCGTGATAGTTAAACTTATGAAATTTCCTGTATATTAATTGTCACTGCAAGTATTTATCTCAGGAAATATTATATTGAAAGGTGGTTTCTATATAACAAACTTAGTTTTGCTGTTATAAAAGTACCTTATCTAAGTAAGATAACAATATTCCGTAATAAATTCTGGACCATAGGTCAATGTGCATTATGTCCTGAAATATTTGCAAGCAGTTATCGAGTGAAATCTGTTTACTGGGGCAAACAAATAGTACTGTTTTATCATTGTATTATTTCAAGCTCATAAATATCGATAAACTTCGATACATGTTTTCATGTGTTCAAACATATTTTTGTAATGTTTCTCTTGCATAAATGCATCTTTTCAATTAATTAGCGTACTTTTGAGTTAGTGGTTTCAAAATTTTCATTTGCATATGTACGTATGTTATATTAAACGAGACCTGCACACTATCGAATATGAAACTGAACTAACATGAGACTGGCTTCCATTTGAGTTGAGGCTGCCAAACTTAATCATTATGGGCTTACAGATTTTCTATTTTATAATAATATGTCATAATATTTCAGAAACATATAAAACCCCTGTAACTATTACGGAGTATCACTAACTCGTAGAACAATAGCGGCTCATTGTGACATTCTAAAGCCACCCTTTAATGTTTATGCGTCAGTTACTAGCTATCCTGTATATGATAATGTGACAGTAATTCCTATATTACCCTGCCATCTTCAATATGTAATTTAAATATCTTTCGGAAAGGAGGGCATCGTGCCCAAAATTCTGGCCGCATTATCACGTTGGATGGCAATGCCGATGCGTTGAGGCATATATTATGTGTATGTGACAATGAAGTAATATGTTAATCGCTCGTTACAAGATATCATAGATATGGAGGGTGTATTACATGTATAGGCAGAGGCAGGTGTAGCTCATTACTGGTTGAGATATGGAGAGATACTGCCTCGAGCTGACTATCAGCGGGGTGGTGGGAGGTGGCAGGCTCAGCCAATCAGAGCTAGTCTCCGCAGACGAGGGCAAGCAGCCGGATATGTATGGAAACTGAAAAAATGCACAACCTAGGCTGTTTTAATGATGTAAAGATGCTACTCTTTTGTCTTCATCTTTTAAAATTACTTAACATACAAAGTAAACTTCTAGCAAACCACTGAAAAGCCGGGTAATTTTAAAATTAAATCCTAAGTATTTGTAATGCCTTATTTTGAAATAGTAAATAAACCTCCTAAATTTGTACGAATATTAATAAATTGTTACTTGTTTTACATGCGGATGGCTGAAATGTGGCGCTCTTAATTATAATTGTAAGACCTTTTATGTACCCATGTTTCGCAGACCAATAAATGAATTTGAATTAATTTTGTAGAAAGTCTAAGCTATGTGTTCTTAAATTTTAAATTATTAACTGTACCTAATGTTGTCAGATTGTCTTCCTATTACAGTTTCAACCAGTCAACTACTGAGATATTGTTACTTAACTAATATAAGGTATCAATGGGATGTAATAAAAGGTAGTATTTATATGTGTATAACATTTTTTTAATAAATTAAGGCACCTGATGCAGGCGCTCAGATCAACACGAGAGCTTCTTTTGTAACTTACGACTACTTACAACGAATAAGTCTTCGGTAGAGTGGAATGTACGTACACTAGAGGCGGCGGCTCGCCTGCAAGTCCGCCGCAACACAATAAGTTAAATAAATAACGTGGCGTCGCCTCCGGGGCGCAGCACTAGCACTAGTAATACTGGAGCACTAACTAACGTAGGAACTGTAGGTGGGTGCGTGTCGGCGCGGGCGTCAGTTGTCTGCGGCCCCGGCGCGCGCCGCGCGGATCATGCACGTGCAGCCCACGGACACGGGCACGGGCGTCAGCTCCAGGCTTCCGTCGTCGCGCCGGTACTGCACCAGCACGTTGTCCACCACCTCCACGCACTGCGTGTTGAACGCGTCGTGCGTGTGGCCGCAGCACGCCTGCAGCGAGCGGATGTCGGCGCGCTCGCACACGGGGTTGGGCGCGCGCGCGCACTTCAGCATCTTGATGCGGCGAGGCACTCGGCGGGGGTCGTCGTCCACCACCTGGCGGATGGGGCACACTGCTTTGTCCAGCACGTCCGTCAGCTCCATCTTCAGCTGCTCGTGCTCGCTGGCGCGCTTGTGGTGCTTGCGGTGGTGGTGGTGCTGCGGCGCACCCGCCGCTCGTAGCGCGGCACACACCAGCGCACACACGGTCAGGTAAAAGCTCAGGTTCGCCATTTGGAAAGTTTAAAAGTTTGTTGAGAGGAGGCGTGCGATGCTACCGAGCAGTCGGCGAGGAATAGAATGAAGGTGTGTGGTTTCGTTCGCTTATATAGTTAAAGCACGCTGGGTGCGGGATAGGCCGGCGGGCGGGCTCCGGCGCGCGGCGCCAGTCGCCCGCCGGCCGCGCTCGACGACACACTCGCGCGCTCCGCTCTCTCGCTGCGCGCCCCACACGCCGCCACTCGCCAGGACTTGCTGTGACTGTGACTCGGACCTCTACCTGTGCTTCCCTCGAGTGCCTGTGCGTGCAGTGAACCTTGTACTGTAGTGTAGTGTCGGCGCAGTGTACCTGGACGAGGGCTTCATGCGCGTGCTGCGGCCGCCTCCGCCAGCCTCGGCCCGTGATTGGTCCCTCACCGGCCAATAGTCTCTCGTACTTGATGCTTATTTTACACGGTACTTGTTGTCGGAGGCAGTTTCCGTAGCATATGTATAATATGGGCTGTCCTCGCTGTCTGTCTGCGAATTTTAATGTAAATCTCGATCTTATAACGTCCTCAAACATTTGATTTGTAACCAATTTTAAAAGTCCAATTATTACCTTTTTAACATCGAAAACAGACCCATTATAATTTTAATGTTAGTAAAAAGTGAGAAAAGTAAAGAAAGCTCTACGCGCTGCTACGCCGTAGCCGCGTAGCGCGCGATGCGAGACCCAAAGAGTTTAACGCGCTCATCCACATTTCGAGTTTAAAGAGAGTCAGTGGCACAGATAAGGTAACACGTCACGTGTGTGTGTGTGTACTGCTCGCAGCTGGTGGGTGCTGCGCCCCCCGGGGCGGCGCCGCATGACCTGCCTCAATCACTACCATAATACAACATACAACCTACCCACAAACATGACTCGTCGATTTTATTTTAGTACTTCTACTCAGACGAAAATAGCTTGTACTGCGTTTTAGTGACACTAACTAACTTTTACTATATGTATGTATTTTCACGCACTCGAACCCATTACTAATAATGAGCGCTTAAATGTTGTGCTAAATCTAATGATAGAAGTAAATGTAAATACATCATAACAAATAACATTACCGGCATATGTCTAGTTATGTCTAGACTACTATTTATACAATTAAATTATGTATTATTATGTATCTTACAATAACCTTGTAAACAAACTATACCTCTGTAACATATTATGTATTACTTAATGTACATATTCTTATAATCGACTGCGAGAGGTCACATTAGGTTACATTCGTACATTCACTAATTGAGAGGTTATCACACAGGTTGTTTCCATCTCGGTAAAAAAATATCAGTATGACTAATGAGCAATTGTTATTATTAAAATGTATATGTAGTTACAAAAATATTTTACTTTACAAATATATATTCAGTTGCAGTGAAGCCATGAAATTATCTTTTGTAAATTTGCAATGAAGTTTTTGTTGTAATTTTCAGTTAACATTTTTATAACTCCATATCTTCTTATCTCTGAACTAATAGATAATTGTTTCATTACAACCAAAGGTACGGAAAGCACCCAAAGTTCATTTTCAATCTAATTTACTAATATTACCAAACGATATTTTCATAGTTTTCACATTACAGCTCCAATTTCATTACGTACCTTAGACCGTACGTTTTTACGGGTTATTTACGGTAAGGGTAGTTACAGCGAATACAACAGGCAATATCTTGTGGGGTTTACTTTAACGTGACGTCAGCAAAAGCCAATTGAAAAAGTTGAAGTTATATGTGACGTCGACATTCAAATGACGACACACGCCTTACCAAAACAGTGTTCCCATAAAATTTCACCGTCAGCAAGTAACCGCATAATTCTCAAAGACGCGGCCTCCAAGCACCGAATACTAGGTAAACAGGCCAGATGGTAAACCGCAGGTTAACTAGTAGTACAACACTTCATGACGTATACCATCTTTAATGTAAACAAACAAGTCACGGCTTCAGACAGGATATAAAGGATAGTTCAAAGGGGGATTCACGGCCATGTGGAATATGAATGAACACCACGTGTTAGGAAATTATTTTGCACTTTAATAGGTAATGGAATCAAGTGTAGGAAATGGTTTATGTTACACTTCTATATTTTTCCGGTCAAAGTTTAACATAAAAATAACTGTACCAATAGACCGGTACAATTATTTTTATGTTACTTAAGGTAACTTTGTGTGGACTTTGCAAATTAGCTTCTTTGTTTAGTTTGACGCAGGTCAACGAACTTTATTGTCGAAATGTTTGAAAAGCTTAAGGGCTTTTGAAATATTTCGAAAAAAAAGTTCAAATGATGATACTGTGTGCTTTTATTTATTTTAAAGTATGTTTCGTTTTTATATAATGTAACGAAAATTTCTAAATCAATAAGTATATATAAATGGAGCAATTATAATTGACTTACATTGATTTACATATTGATTTAGACAGAAAATTGATACTTATATAATTTGAAAATATTTGCACGTGCACGTAAAACAACTAACCTACTACTGTAATGTAACTTACGCATAACCTTTGCAGGCCGGTTAAGGCAGGTCAATAGCAACAACGCAAAAATTGTTCTACGACTTTTGGAAACACTCCAAAAAAGTATCTTTTCATATACTAAAACCACTTTAAAATGTTATGCGTAACCAGTAACTGTATAATATAAGTGCAAATCGTAAACGACATTTACTAAGTACATGATATTTGTAGTTTAACCTAGCTACGGAAAAATAATAACTAAAAATGAGACAAGTATTTTCCAAATAATAAGTGACATTATCTATCTACTTGTGTCGTCACGAGGGGCTTGCCAAGTGACAATATAGTTACGTATTGTTTACTTCCTCGCTGAATGAACAGTTGCTATGCCTCTTCTATACTTTACTGTAATCTGTGGTTTTCCTCGTATACATTGATCGCTAATTGTTACAATTAATTCTGTAATTAATATTTTATTGTGTTCGTCGCGTGCGCTTCTGATTGTGCTTTTGTGATTTTTAAGAAAATAACATTGTGTATTTACTTTTAAAAATGTTTTCTTTTTTCATAAATTAAAAAAATAATTGCTATGTATGAATTTGTTGACATAATATAGGTATAGTGAAACAGTGTGAGCTTACAAAATAGTTTAAAATTTCCAAATTTCATAAACTCTTTTCAAAATTATAGTGTAGCATGAAACTAAATACTCGTATATTAAATGTAAATAACGATATTGTTGCGTTACTTGAAGTTATACCGTCTTATTACTAAACGCGGTTTAAAATTTAGTCTAGGATTTTGAAAATAAGAAGTCGGTTCTTGTTGTTGAAACATCACATACAAACTATCAAAATATCAACTTCAAATTAGAACGTTGATTTATTATTGGTTACATTTTTTTTATTATGACAGAAGAAAACAAATTTTGAACAACAAGAATGGACTGATTTTCAAATTACTGGACTAATAGTTAAATCGCATTTTGTAATAAAACCCATAGTGTTCTTATTAGTTATTGTTTGTGTATGCTTAACTAACGTATTATTAATATAATTATATTATTGTGCCAATATTATTCATATCAATTTTACTGTATTTGATGCCCCATAACTTCGACACTTGTTATTATAAACGTATTGTTATTCTGGATTTCAATAAGTTATATCTATCTTAGTGTAGTTGAATCATTTGAATGCCTATTGTGTCGTTTCTATGTGTTTGATAAATAAATGACTAAACATTAATAACTTCTGTTTTATTAACTGAGTGCTACTAACCTAAATAGTATTCCATTATTATCGGGTTACTTTTAACTTATAATATTCTCCATACATTTCGTTGGAGGTGCCGAACTTTTTGTAATAGAGCAGTGTTTTTTAAATAAATTATTTACAAACTCATCCTTAAAAGCATTAGGTACCAGTATCCCTTTATAATTCATATTTAATATTTGACTAAGAATCGAATTTAAGATTTTATAGGAATCTATATTACAAAAGAATATCCTTCCTTTTTTTCTTTTAGCGTAGGAATGGTTTCAATTTCAATGCAAAGTTTTATTTCTGTTGGAAATAACTTGCTCTTATCGTGGTTGTAAGGAAATACTGTTTCTTGTAAGATAGTGATTGTTACATTGTAAACAGTAGCTCAATTCTTGTTGAGTATGGAGTCCATTGCATCTTTCTGAAAAATGCGTGTTAATTCTCAAGAAACAGACTGTTCCATGAAAAATCCCTGGAATTTGTCACAGGGCTTTGATTCTTAGCAATTACAACAATATCATAAATGTGTTCCTCAAAAGTAAGGGCACATTTGATTATATATATGATTGTTTAAAGCGGGAACGCAACTATTCTGAGGTATGTAGCGTTTGTGCACACTCACTAATAGAATGATTCGAAGTATTTATTTTAGTAAGTATAAAGCGGAAGGACCTAGGCGCCCAACACGATGTATCTGCCCAAGCGAACTCTTCTAACGAAATAATTCTGCGGGGGAGTCACGACCATCAGTCATGAGGAAATACGACTCAATAGAAAGAAGTATAAAGTTCATTTCAGCTTCTTAGAAAGCTCGGACTGATTCTAGAAATACTTACATGTTGACTGAATATTTTGCTTTGAAAACAGTCCCTTTGATTCTTATTAATTACCACCAGAGTAGAGTAATTTAAAGTACCTTATGTAAATAGTACTTAGTCTATCTCGAGTTGGCGACAGTTTTCTAGAAAGCACCAGAAATACACGTTACATTAGGGAACCCTCGATATTGTTACGATGAAAATCCTAACTTTGATTCTTGAATTACATCCACTGTTAGACAGTTTCAAAGCATTAATTGCGGGAAGATGTATTCCAATTTATACTGACTCCAGCTTCACAGAAAGCCTGGATTCTCAACTAGTAAACGTCGCACGGAAGATCCTTGGAGTGTTCAATGTTTCTCTATGAGCAGTAGTTTGATTCTCGTTAGTAGAGTGTTCCAAAGTATCTATTGTAAGTATGTGTAGAGTTCATCTCCAGTTGATCTCTGTTTCTCCGAAGGCGCGTGCTGCCGCCGCCGTGAGTCAGCGTGTTTCCCTGCCACCAGTCACTTGTCTACAACCACCTCCACGTCACCTGTCTCGAGACATTACGTGGAATGGCGTAACTGACACTATGATTGAGTAAGTGTTTAGAGTTTTTACGACAGGTATACGTGTCCTACTCGTATACTTGTCTAAGTATATGTGTCATCTAACTGATCTAGGCCTTTCATGACGTGGTATAGAGATACTGTTCGCTACAAATGTTTGCTGAGCTTAGGAAGATCTACTGCCACTGCCATATACGGGATGCTCATTCTGTCTCCTTTAGTCTTCTTCGTATGTGAGTGGCCAACTCTAGCGTCGCAACTTTTCAAATTGCTTAAAGAACTTCTGAGATGTAATACGTGGTTACCCAAACCCTACTGAAAAATTATTGAAGTAATTTTGATAAGACTCATATTTTTTTAATAAAGAAAGAATTATCTTTAGCTTCACGCATTTCTCGGAAGGAACTCCACCTAAATAGATAACAATACTCAAAATTTATCGATAGTCTATATCATAGTTCAATTAATGTTTCGTGCCATATTAATAAAAAAAAACATATTGTTTTTTTTTCTAGTAAAGAAACCTACTTCTCACGAATACACATAAATATTCTAATCAAAATAATGTGCCTGAAGGATTTTTTTATTTAATTATTTGTTTTTTCTATTACCATTACACAAACCATCTTTCAAACAGGATCTATCAAAAGTAGTAGGTATACTTAATTAAAATTGAAGGTGTAATCGTGTAAACAAACCTTCAGTCGGATTAAAAATCTCATTATTCTCTCCTCTAAATCCATTAATTGTTCTTTCCTTTCTTCCATCATCTTAATTTAATCTTCAATCTGCGTAGTAATCATCGAGAAATGACGATTCAAGCTTGCTATAACATGATTCAAGCCCACGTCACATAACTACAGCTTGTATAATTTTGAGGAAACTATATCATAAATGATACATAGCATAATATTGCATAATATTATCCTGCGCTGAATACCTGACAGTCAGATGACGTCGCGAGAATCCCGCCGATCTGTCTTGTGTTATTACAGGAAGTATTCTGCTGTAAACAGGTAAGACTTTTGAACTCTTGCCCGACCCTTCATAAGTGGATTTACCGAACTATTTTAGCGTGGGGGCTTTTCTTATACTTAAACTAGTGAGTAAGTTGCATTTTTTAAATATCGGACCGTTCTCAGACTCCTCTCAGATCCTTTTAAAAATACGAAAAATCTAAAATCAACTTGATAATAAAGTTTTTAGGTTTTTTTTTTCTATTGTAGTTTTAACATTTAAAAATAAAAACCGCACATTTCACTCAGCGCCACCTAACCCCATAGTAAGTTAACGCTTGTAATCAAATTAATAATATAAGTAAGTTATAAAGAAAATTGATACAAAAAGTATGCAAGTCTACTACTTAACTTGATATTTACGCATGTATATATTTGAAAAATAACTTAACGCGTTATAATCCAGCGATATACAAAGCGAGAGTGAATCGGTTCTTATCGGGTTAGCAGTCCCCAGCTTAGGTCATAGCCTTTGCTTACCATCATGCATACTATGGCCAAGAGCAAACCCGCCTTAGGTAAAAAAAAAAACTTGTCAGTTAAGTAATACTTGAGTTACTGATCTAGAAATTGCATTCAATATTGCTCCAGTTCCAAAATAAATTATTCAGTAAACTTAGTAGATACAAGTTCTATATATAGGTATAATATAGTAACATATAACAAAGTACCACAACAGATATTCAAACTGGAAAAAACGTATCTCAAGTTTGAGAAAACCCATCAATAACCTACCTAATAAGTACAGTAATATAACGTATATATATTGGCCAATTATTTTATTATTATTATCTACATTCACAACGTGGCGCGTGCGCAATCTGGGATTTATCTTTGTGATGGTAATACTAGTACTATACTGTTATGATCATTATGCAAATAAGACCTAATCAAATAGTCGTACATTTGTAATGGCCAGCGGTGACTAGCAATAAGATTTAATTCATAGAAATTTAATGACGTTATAAAATATTCAAGATTCAATAAATATTCATTAAAAGCTTCTTCTTTTTATCATATGAGAGTAGTTAATTCTAGTTTCGGTATTAGTATTTACAATCCAACCACCAAGGACCAAATTATAAGCTTTAATCGTTTGTATCACACGCTTGGGTCAAGGCCTCATAATATAGCCAACAAGTTAATTTGTATTCTTTAATTTTAATGTCAACTTATTTGTACAAATATTTTGAACCACTTAATTTTTATTACACTTTAGATAAGCAAACTAGTGTAAATCTTTCACCATAAATAACGCGTTGAAGTCTTATATGCCAAACTTTCGTTTCATAAAAACGATATAATATTAATGGAAGCTATACTAATGACACTTTGGTTACATCAATATTGTAAGCAGGTAGAAAGAATCTGCTACATCAGGTTTCCAAGAAAAACCTGAAACTAGGGCAATTTTGTTTAAACTTCAGCACTAAAATAAAATAAAGGTTATATATATGACGTCACAATTTTTGTCATAAATTACAAGGTCTAGAAAAAAACTAAAACTGAACAAGATATTCAAGTGCCGCCCCCATTATTTACACCTTTTCGTCAACTTGTATATAATACATAATAAATAGTCAAATACATACGTGTCCATAACAATTACAAGTTAACACAATTACCTACGTTCACAAAATAGATTGAATGAATTACCGATGCCATAAATAAGTTATCATCATCGTCACCGCATTTTCCTTCCATTTCTAAAACAAAACCTGTTGTGTTTTTTGTCTCAATCTCAATAAAACTGCTTTGCTAACTATAATGCTTATATTAAGAACCTGATTAACACGTGTAACTCATCGAATACGTTTGTACGTATATTATTAGTAAATTGTCAACAGCTAACTCTACGTCACTTTACAGTGGCCATGAATAGCTCAAAGGTCTGCAATCCTAATTATAAAAAAATCTTCTGACTTCTTATCGTAGAATAATAAAATATACATAAAAAAATAGGTAGATTATTAATATTATTAGTTTTAAGGTTTTGTTTAATTGCCTACATTTAAACCTGTTATTCTGTAATAAAATTTATTTATTTTCTTTTCTTTTTCTATAAATTTGTTTGTTTTATTTATTTTAGGTACACACTATAAGTACATTTTTGTCCAAAACATTGCGATCTAGTATACATTGCGAGTCAGGAATTGATGACTTTTGTCTGCTTTTGTTGTTGCTTTTGTTGTTCATGAAATTTTTTATTGTTACAGCCACACAAAACTTTTGTATAGCTAGCGACAGTCGCAGATTTATCTACCTTAATCCAGGATTGTATTAACATATTAGCATATGTGAATATTCTATCTTCAAACCAATTTAATTAAAATTGGTTAATCAGTTACGAGTAATGCTTAAAGAAATACCATAATCATAACATAGCCAAAAAAATGACAAAATTCTACATCGATATATTTAGCAATGATCGTATACATTTTCACCACAATATACTTATCTGTGCAATGTTACCGTTCGCTGATTATCGGCTCGCATATTTGGGTTCTGCATCACACACGTCAGGGTTTCCCTGCCTTGCGCAACTTCACTGCTTACTCACTTGCCTCTTTTTGACATCACACATACTAGCTGATAGCAAAAAACTAGATTTATATACCTTCATATTTTAACTGTTGAGTCTTATTCTAACCGATCAAAAACCTAAGCCCTAGGGACTAATTCTAGACATTATAGTAGGCCAACCACAGACAAATTTACTTTAACTTACTGTATCATATATACTACTTCCCACGCCTTAAAAACGCTCAAAACATAATTGTCCGGGTAAACCAATACCCTTATATACCAGATTTGTATGTATAAACAAATAAGTTACAATCATAAAAAGTTGTATCACCATTTTTTTCACCAAGAATCCGAGTGATTAACAAATTGCAAACGTTTTAGTGCGCTTGTGTTCAGTCTAACGACACGGTGGGAATCTCGGTTTTTTATCGCCGCTCATTAGTGAGCACGAGACCGGCTTGCGCGGGCGCACGCGAACTAACTCCGTTATAATCTGTGACTTGTTCTTACTAACTATGTATTAGGTTGTGTGACGCGCGTGCGCGGGATTACCTGTATATTACCTGTCGCAGAGTCACAGTATATGCAGCAGTTAATGCAGACGCGTGCGGGGAACGCGCCGCTCTCACGCTGTTGAAGGAAAATCAAGATAATCGCGTCGCCTCGGAAAACGTGATGACGTCTGTGGCCTTTTGGAGCTTCATAAAGCTGCTCGGCAGCCTGCTAGTACCTAACAGGCTAATGTGTGTGGGATTATCAACACAACTAGTTTAGACAACTGTTATCTTTTTATCACCATGCATAATGTATCTGTTATTTCGCGTTTGTTTTTATTTCTAACGCACCTGATAGCTCGGGTAAGTAATCAAGTTAATAGAAACAAAATTAGATTAAATTGATTTTCCTTAAACTTTTCTATGGAAATGGATACACATGTAGATGTTATTGCTTTATTAAATTATCATTAATGCAAATCACTTTTCTCTCTCACACACCTGCCAAATCTGCGCTACTATAACGTGCAGGTGGTTTGAGTTTATTAGATTAGTTATATAATTTTAAAGTTTCTCATAAGCTCAAACACAAATAAATTCTAAAGGCATAATGGAGAATAAAATCATGTTTAAAACACAACCTCGATTATTAGTTTGATCTACTGCCTATACCTAACACCCATTAGAAAAACTAATAGCATAAAATATTTACGAGTTATTAGCGTTTCTTTTTCATTATTTCTCACAGACCATACTTATAATTTATGTGTCAACCATACAACAAACCTATTAAAGTGCATGCAAGTTGCAAAGAAAAACAAAAATGTGACAGGAAAAAGCATGGCACCTGGCAACAGGTCGGTCCAGGGTTGATGACGCGGGAAGGCAGGTCTGACGTGCGGGGTATCCCAACCTGCTTTCAAAGCCTTACCATGGAGGCAGTAGACGGTGACCAGAACCTCCTCATTCGTGACAATACAGTTAGGGTGCCTGGAATCTAGTCTGGCTTTTTGTCAACTGCTTTTTAGTCCATAGGGTTTTAAATGATATTGGAAAAGTGTTGCGCGTTTGAAATTCCACTTTGATTGAGGTGGTTGATGAGCTTACCGAGAAATAATGATTGATAAAAAAATCATTTAAGTAAATCTTACTGTTATATGTTTCTTTTTAATTATTTAGAATATGCTTTTGTTTTATTTTCTGTCAGGATATGATTTTTAAACTTGTACTAGCGTGAATATTTCTAAATTTAGATATTTACTTTTGCATGCATTTGTAATTAGTTATAAATAATGCTGTATAAAATTAACCGATACATGCGTACTCGTATAATGAAAGATACGGGCCAGTTTACTTCCAGATTATTACGTGTTCGATCTTTAGGTATCTTTCGGATGTTTACATTATCGATCGACTCATGAAAATAATTTGAGAGTGAGTAACCAATAACCATCTCCGTTAGGTGACACAAAAACCATTCACACACAAGATTACTGACAAATAAAACAAGAACGTGAACAGTCCTAATAATTTCTCGACGATTTTTGTAATCGTTTATATCTTTTTGCCTAGTAATGGTTATTAGAATTCAACTGCTATAAGTGTGTTTATAGTCTTCATACTACAATATAACAAATATAAAATGATCGAACGAGACCTTATCAAAAATCTACTACAAATTCTTTCTGCATACATTCAGTTGGAAAAGTTGAATCATACCCAAATAACGCTCTAAATTTGTAGCCCAGATATAAAATTGTATTATAAGTAAACATTTTTAGTTGGACTTTTATTTTTGCCTCATTTAATAATAATAATAATAAATTTCGTTTATTGCTCCAAAAACAATTTTTGTTTACTTTTTCTACACTTACTTGGCGTAATAAAAACATGCAGCCTAGTTTATACATTCACCTTTTAGTATGCAGTATTCATCCAAGAAAGTGTGATGTAAATCAGGACATGCTTGTAAGTTCTAGGCCACTTGTTATCTCGGCAGGATGTGATGTTACTTAACATTGCACCACTGCCACGGCTCCCACCAGCCACCGGCCGGGGCGGTCGCTGCGTGCGTCAGTACTTTCACTCGAGTTAAGTGATAGCAGTGACCTGTCTACACTTGCCAATGGTTTTACATCATAGACGGCTCATTATAGTGGAAAATGTCGGATTCATTTATTATTTACATGAAGAAGTTCTTGTGCTGGATATTTCAGCTCATGCGAAGGTTGCATTTATATTAAGATGAAATTAAGTGGTGATAAACAGTAGCCCAGTCAAATTGTATCCCGAGTTAACGATGCTGGTTTGACATAATATTAAAAATAAATGTAATAACTTTGTAGTTACTTTGAATTGTTACTTACTACGTTTAAAAAACATCGAATTTCAAAAACTATTAAGATTAGTCCATTGCCATGGACGCGTGAAAACATTTTATGCTGATTGGACGGCGAACAACATAGTTATTACTAAGGGAGATATCATAGGATAGTATTAAAGAATACATCATAGATAGTAGCCACTTTCATTCAATAAGAAGAGGTAGAATATAGCTAGTTAGGTGTCTCTAGCTTATATTATTTGTGCTAGTACCCCAGCCTTGACCGCTGACTCACAAACTCACGAGTACGTCGGATGTAGGCTCCACATTGGCGTATTTAGGCGAAACAATCTGTGACATATACAGGATCTCGTCTGAACGCGAGCGTGTGACGTTAGTCATTTCCACATTTTTTGACTGTTTCTCAGCGAGGCTGCGTGGAGGCCGCGGATTACAGTAATCTGTTGCTACGGGTAATTTGGCAATGTTTTTGGTTTGTTGGTTTGTGGATGCTCGTGTATAGATTTTATACATTTTGTATACTATGTAAGAGACTATGAACATAATAGACAAGAAGAAGAATAGATAAGAGAACAAAATTAATAACAATTACAGTTTGCTTACTTTAAGGCTAGATGGCGATGTGTGCAATGACCCGGTTTTTTTTATTTATTTTAATCACATGAATTATTCTAAATAATGAAACAATTGATTATCATTTATTTATTCTTAAAATTATTTATGATTTTAGTCTTTAGTAGTAGTAGTCGTTTTGAATTTCAAAACAAGTCTTCAAGTCGAAGTTAAACTGATTTTCTCTCAGCAGACGCGGTAGATCATAGTTATAGATGATAACCAATTAGCTGTCGTAAAGTGTGATCCTGTGATAATATTACTAAAAAAATACAATAATTATAATCCTCCCAGCCATATTCGGCTAAAAAAATTACCAACTGAAATGTATTTAAAAGAGTTAAGAAATTGGAACAAATTAATAGTATTTAATTAATCAGATGAGTTGCATACATTGATGCAACTGAACATTTTGGATCAGGCATTGTATTTTTTATTACATAATTCTTTATATGACGACTGGGAAATTCTGCTGAGTTAGAGCTCAAATACAATATTGTGCAAGAGTATAAGGAAATAATGGAAGCTAGTTTCAACTTGTACCTTCTTTTTTACCTGTATTGGACATCACACTATTCAGTTACTTACTCATCCAAAAAATGATATATACATATACTTAACTATTATATATATACTATTATATTTTTATTATTAACCATGCGCATAGATTTTGGTGCTCTGAAAGTTTTGAGATAATGATTTTTTGTGTGTAAAACGCATTTTTTGGTAAAATTGTTATACTATTTAGCGTAGGGTGTTGGTTTTTTTAAGGCAAGATACTCATAGTAACACCTACATTTTGAGACATAATTCATAATTTATTTGATTTAGACATTTTTAGGTATTGTTTTTATGGAAGTTACGGATATAGGGTAGTAATATTAAATGTTCGGTGACGCGGGAGACTGCACATGAGTCCGTTTACAAAGTAGTCGCGGATTTTTTATTATTATTAATTTTAGAGCTAGAAATGTAATGATTTCAATGACGTCAGTAACCCGCATAAATCTATGCCAATTAGTGGTTAGCTGATAATGAAAAGATAAAACTTGCTTTTTAAAGAGCTAAAGTCATTCATATATTAGAATTGTTGCAAACCCGTGTATTTATTTCTTATTCCACCTTATCCACACAAACTAGCTTATACGTATCTTATCCACGTTGCAACGGCTTTTAAAGTCGTTGGTAGGTTTAGGCCTAACTCAAAGACTGCCACATTACTTTTTATGCCTGAATATGATAGCTGCAGGCGTCTAATTCTAAGAAAAAAAAAATGAAAAATCATTCTTCTTCTTTTTATGGTATGAGAGTGACCAACTCTGGTGTCGAGAGTTTATCAAGCCGCCCTAAGGGCCTCTGACATGGCTCAACGAATGCCGTACTAGACAAACAGCCGGGACCTACAATTTAACGTGTCATCCGACCCACTGAAGCGCCCGAAATGGAATGCCACTTTTTGGTCACCCATCCGCGTACTGACCGCGTCGACCTTTGCTTAACTTTGGATTATGAAATGACTATAACACAAAACATAACTTAAAAAAAAACAGTGAATGGAACTTTTCTACACTTTTGTATTACGAGTTTCGAGTGTTGTAACTCATACGTCAGGACTATCCTTGAAGGCCTAGATTCGGCTTTCCGCCGGATTACCGATGTCCTAAGTAAAGGCTTACATACAACCTACTTTATACTCACACACACGTACATTACTTCTGTGAAATATTTAACTAGATTGCGGCAGGTTCGGCTTACTTATTTCAAAAATGTATGTTGAATACTTACGTATTTACTGTCTGTACTGACTTTATTTTTTACCGATTTAAAAAGAAATAGACGAATATTTAATTCTAAAATGTATGCGGCCAGTATGCTGGGCACGCTGCCCTCTGGCAGTGGGCTGGAGCACTATCTTTAGGCTTTTCTAAGTGCCCTCCCATTTTAATGTAGTAATTTTAAATAAAGACATTATATATAAAAAAAATATATTAATGTCAAAAATATTATACATATGTACTCGTACGACGACTACATAATATGATATTATTATTGATGTTACTAAAACTGTATAGCTTAGGTAATAATGTATGGCAATCTATTTAAATTAAACACGTGTGCTAAATTTTGCGATTGTTCTTTGATTAAGATTTCGAACAAGATTGTAATTGAGATTATTCTTTTTTTAATTACATTAGTGTGTGTTTTTGATGGATAAGTCCAAGTTTGATTAAAATCGAAGTTTTTGAGATTTCTGTTATCACATATTTTAGAAAGAAACATGTATGTATAGGTACGTATTAGAGTCGATTTAATTAAATAAATAATAAATAAATAAATATTTCAGGACATATCACACAGCGCCATCTAGCCCCATACTAAGCTTACGCTTGTATCATGGGTACCTACTAGATAACGGATATAATACATATATACTTTTTCTTTTGTAAATACATACTTATTAATAATAATATATAATTATTTACTTTTTTTTTTCAAATAACCTATGGCTTTTTTTGTAATTAAAATAGTATTCTTATCTTTACTTCTTATCTTTAGTTATCATTTTCCCATCATACAAGAAAAGATCTATTACAACTCCAGATAGTCAAAACAAATAGTTTATCAAACCACAAATAAATATTATGAAAGGGCTTAAAACCGCAATTCACTAATATTAACTCATCGGTATTGGTGATAGGTTTGCTGAATCATTTGAGAAGTGATGTCATATTAATTTATAACTTATCACATAATCAAGAGCTTTTCGTGATATCAGCATGGCTATTGTGCAATACCTCTTTTTTTAATGATACTAGAAAATACTTCTATTTTAGAAAGATAGAAAGAAACATTTGTGTAGACCATAGGTCGGGACTGATATAACAATTGAATTGGTAAATAATTTAAAATTAAATAAAAAAAATAGAATTTGAAGAGGTTATATTAAAATTGAGTTCTGACAAGAACTTTGAGGTACTCATCAAAATAAATAGGTACATCGTTTGATGCGGGTCTTACGTACTTGATTCATAATAGAACCTACATTATACATTATATATGAATTATAATCCACATACGGATGAAATCCCTCATTTAAAGATGATTATATTTTTTATTCTTATAATATTCCTATAATCGAGACAAAATAAGTCTAAAAATACTGTTCCTTTAGTAAAAAAATATATAAATAAAGTAAAAAGTTTAAAACACCATCACAGATATTTTTTTCGGCAAATGTTTTGGTTAGTGGAGTTTTTAAAGATTAGGCAGATATTGATTACTTATTTTATCTACATTAATTTGACGCTTTTTATTAAAAATGTATTGTAAAACACCTGAAGATCGCAAATATCCAAGTTTCAAAGTCTACCAAAAACCCCATGGCACCTATTCCTGATATAAATAAGTGAATAATATTTAAATAATATCTTTGTAATGTTTATAATCCTTTTTCCAGTTAATCGCTGAGTGGTATCAACAAATAAATCATTTATTGATAATACAATTCTTGATAATAATCTGAAGAATTGATAACAGTAAATCTTCTTCGTGTACTAATATTATAAATTAATCGTCTGTCATTCTGTCTAAAATTTTGATCACTTATAAACCTTGAAAATAGCAAAATAGTGTCTTCAATTTATTGTTTTGTTTCTTCTCTCTTATTGTTCAAAAAGGGAATTAATCATGACTTATTTTACGCGTAATTACATACATTTAAATTGCATTTCCATATGCTTATGCTACGATTATATTTATAGTGTTATGTAGTACATATATGTACATTCACATACATTGTTATGCCTAATATTGTAATTTTATAATAATATATTGATTATTTTGAACTTACAGCTAAGGACAGTAAACAAAATATAATTAACCTTAAAGTAAATAGGTAGCGTATCGTCCGAAAAGGTAGCATTAAGTATTATTAATTATGACAATAGATAGATTAATTTGCTCCTCACTGATGAGTTTATCAGTATTAAGGCATTAATTCGCGTTGCCAGCCTGTATCATATCATAATCTAGTTTTACAATCATTTTTGTATTGTAATCAAGGACATTCTGTAAGTAGTTACCACACATGATTATCACTGTCTTTTTATCATGTTTTCTATTAATATTAAAATGTAATAAAAATTGTAATGAAATGGTAAAATAACTGCTTTCGAGTGTCTCTAGCTATAAGTATAGCAATGAGAACAATATCAAACTATTTAAATGCTTGCGTTCTTATTAATTGCAAGCAAATTAAACAGCGCGATACAACAAGTAAATGTATTTCTGGTATTTTCCCAGAACTTTTTTTATCACCGCTTATTTTTGCGATTGCATTCTTAAATTGAATAATGTGTGAAAATATAATGTATGTATTATATTAAAAAAAAAACATATCATCGGCATTACAACGTCACCTTAAAAAATAACGCATAAACAGCACTACCTATATATTAAAGGGTGGAACTGTACTCGAACGAAAATGGCCCTGAATCAAGTCTGCTGAACAAACAGTTAGGAACTCCTTGACCGTGCCCTCCGAAGCGGATAATTCTTGTACTGTGTTGCTAAACTTTCATGACCATATGAATCTTAAATTATTTGCACATCTAATTTGTATATTATCTATTTGTATTGTATCTAGTAGTAGTAGTAAGTACTTTCTTTAATTCTGTATTTCTTCATTGTATATGGATGTAATTCCGAAATAAATGATTCTAAATGATTCTATTCCGAAGCATGAAAATTCGAAAAAGATGAGTACAAAAATATGTCCCACAGCGGGAATCGAACTCTAAATCTTCCAACTGTGAGGCAGACCTGTTATGTCACTTATGTTCCTTTGGCATAGAACACAGAGACCCGAAGTAAGGTTTGTTTCTAGAAATCTTACAAAACAGAACACATACAAAACAACAAAATACGTTAACTATGCAAAACTATAGTATTTACTAAAACCTACTTATAGCACAAATCAATATCAAAGCTCGTCCTACGATCAGTTCCATCGTAATGTAACGGTCACTCCGTGATCAGATACAAAGTACAACTATTATGAATCTGTGGCAATTTAGACTCTGATCGCAGGTGTGTGGCAACTTATGCATATTTGAATCGATGGGTGAATATACCTGCTATTTACAACTGTATTAGCTAGAAATAAAGCTCATTTTACAACAGCTTTGGGTGAACGATAGACCGCGGTCACAGAATACATGTATTATTACCATCAAGTCGAGTGGCAGCAAGCAGCGTCATACGTGACGCCACGCGCGTCGTCACGGTGACGCGAGACTCGTCACGACACACCCACCGATACGGCTCAAAAACTGTAGACACGAGACTCAAATTCTCAGCAAGATTTCGGTCTTCTATTAGTATGTTTTGAATCATAAACAAATTTACAAAAGTCTCAGATATGCTTGGATGTGACACTAACAAACACTAGACAATGGTTTGTTCAAAATGTACTTCACCTAGTTTCCTAAGAATGCTTATTGAATAGAAGACACATTACAAGTATCATGAGGGTATTCTTGCGTTGATTCTTTGTACTTCTTTGTACTCTAAGTTTTGGTAATGTTTTTGCAAAATAACAAATACATACACGGCACACCATTGGGTCGTCCGGTAGTGATATGGGTTGACGACATAGTTAAGAATCACGAATCCTCTCTAGACCAGATCTGCACAAGATCTGCCTAATAATGAAGGCCTTGGATGATGATGACGAAGGTATATCTTTTGTAATCTATATACTTACAGTACCGGCTCTGTTTATATAACAGCTCACACATGTGGGTTTTCCGTAGGAGTGTTGTTTAGAGAGTGGATGCCGTCAGTTTCATGGAAGAGCAGTTTTCTCGCGAATTACTTTAGTACGTGTCGTGTGTGGGACGGCTGCATCCTACTTCTTTATACTTCCTAAATGACGAATGTCTGGTGTAATGTAATAATGTAAACTATGCGCAAACAGATGATGCAATATGTAAAGGGCAACACCAAGTATATTGAGTTTGTAGAGACTGTTGAGATTACAAGGGATTGAATACGATAGTGTGTTGACAAATAAGGACATATCGTAAAAGTTGTTTGTGTATATGAAGAATTTGTGCAGTGTATATGCTTTTCGTTTTTTTTATAGAATTGTTGGTGTAGCGAAATTAGTTCTGAGGTTTACTTATTTATGACCAAGTGTAAGTTCCATGCAAACCTATATGCTACATTGTATAAAAAATTAAACAGAAATGCAAAGTCAACAAGAGAGCCTTAAAAAATACATGCATCGTTGAACTATATTACTAGCGTACTGTATGTTTCCACACGATATTATTCAGTGCCTTTAGGAAAATACAATTATCGTCAAGAAAATAAGTGTACACATCGCTGTATTTAAGACCCAAGTTCTTGTATATATGACCATTCAATGCTTCTAATTAATCTATGTTCATTATTTTTTAATTCTCGATAATTTATAAAAAAATAATACAGTAGTCTATGATACCATTGAAACATCCTCATATCTCCCGCCGTTGCAACAGTGAGTGCCAAGGTTCTGCCGCACCGCGCCATCAATTCAGAACCGCACGCGTCAATTTGTGCCTAGTCATACAGTCTACTCGAAACAAATGTAAGTAACCTTACTAATGACATATTAAGTCAGGCCTTTGACAGTCGTTATTGAATCTTTAGACCTAGTTTTATCTGGCCATCATTGTTAATCCTTACAGAGTAGCGAAGGATAATGGGAACATTGCTAAGAGGAACAAATCGTAAAGTCTTAGTATCATTGCCATCGTATCATCTGGTAGCAAGTATTGATAACGTAAAGATAACTCCGACTATAAAACACTCGGCAGCTTCATGATAGTTTTACCTATCTATGTTTCACTTCTGCAAGTAATTCTTACTTTTCAAAACTCTTAACAATAGATTACTTATTTTTTTAATTTCCATCATGAAATGAGGGCGTGGTGACTAAGATAAAGATAGATCAATGATTTCAATTGACGTTAATAAGATAAATAAGTTAAATAATCAGAAAAGGTAATGTAACGTCATGTTGAGAAAGCATTTTTGTGTTTGTATATTCTAAAATGTCTTGATTGTTATTGGAATGTTACGGAGATATGAAATTTATTAGTTTTTAACTCAGACTCAGCATGACTAGAATCCTAAACAAATTTCATGATTTTCTTGGTTCTTCCGTTCTTGTTAAGTCTAGCTTAGATTTGATTGAACTTTGGGTTTAATTGAGTTGCAGTTACTCGGTTTATATTAGTTTTCGTAGTGGATCAATATGATATTTACTTTTCGTGGCTTTTCTAAAAAGCTACATCAAAGTTCAAAAACAGCGAAGTTCTCTTAAAACATAAACAAACTGTTGTTAACTAAACAATCAAATGTTTTTTGGTATATGTAAGATATTTCTTGCTTATTTTCATTTCGCGCGGTTTCAGGGATCGTCCAACTTCGGACGTAGGCTTCCTCCAACTTAAGCCTCTCGTTCCTATTCTGTGCTGTCCTCGTCCATAGTTTTCCAGTGATTATTTCGATGTTATCTCTCCATCTTCTGACAGGTCTTCCGCGTGCTCTCTTGCCGTCTCTTGGTTCCCGATATGGGACTCTCTCACTCCACCGGTTGTCTCCTTGTCTGGCTGTTTGGCCCATTTCCATTTGAGCTTGGCAGCGACATGTAGAGCGTTGACGATTTTAGTTTTGTGGCAAATAACTCGGTCGCAAAGTTTTAGATTTAACATGCTTCTTTAACAAAAATAAGCAACTAAGTATTTATTATAACATAACTAACAACAAAGGTACACCAAAACTTAACACCTTATATAAGACTAATATCATGTCAATTTTCTTTAAATTGTATGTGTTTGCCACATAAATAAAACGAATAAAAATAAATCATCTAACATGACGACACGTGAATATATTCCATAAGGTGACCCATTAGAGAAGAAAGTGACATGTTATGAATTTAGACCGCGGCGACCGCTCGGTCGGTCTTTGACCGCGCCACAGACTCCTTAGCAGTCAGTACGATATAGTGGTCAAACCATTGAATAAATTATATTACTGGTTCTATAGTCACAGCTATAGTTACTGTTGTTTTATCTGTGGTTCCCATGGCGACCATGCCGCGCATCACGCAGGCACTCGCATCAATTCTGGTCGCATCTCGACTATTGACTCATATGCGTTTCTTGAGAAACCTCTCTTCAATTAAGTCAATGTCGGATGATACGATTTCTTCATGGCTAAAATTATCATAGAGGTATGGAATGAATTGCACATAATACCTACTGTTATATGTTGTATGTAGTCTAATTCTTCTTCTTATCGAATGAGAGTGGCCAACTCTAGTGTCGAGAGTTTTCAAACCGCCTTAAGGGCTTCTGACATGGCTTAGCGACTGATGTAGTCTAATATAAACATAAGTTTAACTTGTTTAGTTCCTATGTATAAGAGCGGAAGCATTTTAGTTCTAAGTTCAAATCATCTTTTGAAATTTATAAATAAACGCATAAAAGATGATGCCAACCACGAACAGGACACAAAGTCTATGTATCGTCTATCAATATAAAACCTAACAACAAGCATGACTATATCTTACAGTTTGTTGACTAGTTCGCTCATTACATGTATCATTAAGTTTGTAACAACGATAACTTTTTATGTCTAACCGCAAGTTGAAGTTTTTATCCGACTATTATCGGACTAAGTCTGTCTCGTCACAGTGCGTGTAACCAGAAACCTGCTTAGAAGCCTTGGAGTTACCTCACCGGCCTAAAGTCAGGGTCGATCTACAATTAAGTAATATTTCGGTGATTCAGGTAGTGGATAGATCTGCTAGTCACACAGGTGGGCGGAGGACAAAGTCCAATACAGCCTTAAAGCTTTGACGTTGTGTTGTGAAAGTTTCATGGTTTATTTGTTAGAATGTCGTTCGATTATTACGTGTGTGTCACCGCTATGTTTACGAAATTGGAACTTTATTTTGTGTAAGAAAAAATATCGACGATTGGTGTTTTGTACATACCTACATATATCTATTTGATTTTTTTGTAAGCTAGTCCATGCTTGCATGGCCTATAAAAATTTTATCCTACGTTGTATTAGCATGTGAAAATTGCTATGTGGCTTGCCTTATGAGTTGAGTACATGGAGACCGTACTATGTGGCGCGTTGTAGAGGAGGCCTATACTCAGCATAGGGTGAAAACAGGCTGACATGATGATGAGTTAAGTAGCAACGCTGACGTTACATTATTAAACTACCTATTTATCTAGGCCATGGAACAATTTAGGTTTAATGTATTATGTTTATTAATTACCTATGTTATATTATAACTTATTTGATAACAATTCTCAAATAGTATTCTTTTTATTGGAATTTGATGATTATTTCAGGCCTTAGTCAGCATGCAAATTAATATGCACTAGGTAATTAACATAATCACTACATTTGTTGTTCTCGACACATTGATTACGTATTAACACTATGACTAAAATAAACTTGGGTATGTTTATGGAATTATTCTTTCAATTATGACAAAACTGGTCGCTCGGTAGTTCTTGGACAAAGATGATTTCATTCATTAAGTGTTCTGGAGAACATTATAAAGAGCAATGCTACCATATATGGATAAGATCGGGCATTGACTGGGAAGAGCTGGGACCCGGTGCTGGATGGTATATGTTACTAAGAATAGAACTGAGAGTCATTTGTCATACAATAAGTCTGATTCCAACTAATGTGTGTTAATAAAATTTGGTTTCGTATGATTCTATTTACTTGGGTATACTAGGTTACTAGTAACTGACGCATAACATTTAAAAAATTTGTTAATACAACGATTTTTGTTGCGACTTTTGATTATTTGTAAAAACAACGATTGCCTTAAAAAGTTCATTGCCTGATAAAATATGTATCTTGGACGTGCTGAAGCCACACTGAAAAGATTATGCGTTAGTTAACCTGTCAATAAAAAACCCTGTGAGAATGATAAATAATTGCCTCCGTATAATTTCAAATTTGAATCTTAAGCATGACAGAAACAGATGTTGCAACGAAAGTGGCTGATGAAATCCTATATTTAAATACATTTAAACACATCCTATTGTTTAAATACATTCATTTTGTGGAAATGATTAAACTGTCACAGTTTTAGTCTTCATGATAGTCTTAAAATCGATTTTCATTCTTATCAGCCACTTCATCTTTAAGTACCTGTAGGAATTATTAGAAACTAGTGAGTTGTATACCCTCCACTTACTTTTCAACATGAATCCGAATGAGCTTTCAAACAAAAGCTTTCCGATCGATACTATCCGTCCTTCATTCATTCTGAGTATTAACGTTCCAAAGTGCAAAAAACGGGAAGTGGTTACTTGTTCTCGCCAAACTGTGTTCATAATGTTTGTCATAAAACTGAGATTAGATACAATAGGAGACAAGAATTCAGACTGTGAATGACGTTATCGTTTGTTGGGTGTGAGTGTGAAACAAACAAACAAACAGTAGGGGGCGGAAGGTGCTCCATTGACGGGACTTTCTGGAAGCAGATAAAAGGCGGGCGCAGGCGCCGGCGCCGTGCGTCACACCGGTACAGGATCATAAATAGCGGATACCAAGATCAAAGGAAGCGACCTCTATTATATCCTAAAATTACGTTTACTGTTGCGTCATGTTTAGTAAGCGCGGTTTGCAATGTTTGGTCAGCCACCTGCCAAGGAATTCGACGGTTTCATTAAGTGATTCAGAGTGTAGTGGCGGGTTGGCGGGTAGAGTGGTGCAGACACGCGAGCTCCATTCAATACTCGCGCGGGATTTTGCGTAATAACTGTGTACATACATCTAATACACGATCACTTGGCCAATTTAGCGAGCATTTAGAAACTCGGGTTTCCCGTTGCATGCAGCACCTGAATCGATAGCTCGATCAGATTGCCAGCTGCTGACGCAGGTCGCGCGAGGATGCGGGCACGCGCCGCTCTCGTGCCGCGTCTCCGAACCTGACTCATTGGAAATGGCATCTTTTAATCAAGATTAGTCACCGCGTAGACGTGTGACAGCCCTAACGGGACCCTGGCGCCCTCCAGGCCCTCGCCGCAGCCTCCATTGACTAACTGCATAAGAATGCTCGTAAAAAACGGTGCGACGTAAAGGGCACCCGTCAGTTTATAATGTAATCACTAGTACTCAGAAGGGGCTGGTTGTTGGATATTTTAGGGAACAATGCCACTAATTTTAGTAATAAACTTGTTTACTTTAACGATTCATTAGTTAATGATGGTGAAGGATGAATGTTTTGCTTTTATTGAATAGATGGATTTACTTAGTAAAAGAAAGGACTTATTTAAAGGCTAACTTTTGTGATGATGATGTTCTGAATTAGTAAGAAATAAGCGACATATTTTGATCATTATCATAGAGTCCAAATTCATTGAGTAGCGGCAATTTTATGACTACGTACGAGACACGGAACAATATATCTTACCAATTACAATACGGTACTAGTAAGTATGGAAAATTTCGAAACATGAGTAAGAAAACAGATCACTGTAAAAACCTGAGAAACTGTTAAAAAATCGACTGGCAAGACAGCTAAAAGTATTGAACTGGAAATTCGGCTGAGTGTTGCTTCCGAGAACAACATAAGTTATGCAAAAGTCGAACGTGTTTCGGCAGTACTTCGTATGGCTACATTATAGTTGCTAATGTTATCGTGAGTAATGGTTGCAGGACAAGTTTCTTGCACGTACGCCTCTCTGTTTGACATCACTAGCCTTAGACATGATAAAAACGACTCTCCTAACCTCTTATCAAACCTCTGAATAAATAATTCCTTCGAATGTTTAAGGAGTCTTCTACATGTGGTGTCTTTGTCACAAGTCCTATAAGCAAGGCTCGTCTGTTTTTCGTGATGTTACTCTAAATGAGCAGTCTGTGCGTAGGTACTGTACCTAGTATGAAGTCGTCATACAATGTGCGTAGTCTTTAGTCTGTTATCTACGTTAGTGGTACAGTTGTGCTACGTTTGGAAGTTATGGTTAATAGTGGTTTAAGTGTCATGAGACATAAATGTTTGTTTTTGGCATGTTTGTTAAGGTATCTGTTAAACAGATAAACAGATAAACATTTTATTGATAATTTGTTCGAATTACATGTCAGATTATGATTAAAATTAAAGATAAAGTATTCTAAATATGTACACTTATATAAACATATTTAATTATTTAAATGTCAACTCGATAATTCTATTATTTCAATCAATAGACATATACAAATAAAAATAAAATTTGGCGTTAGTACAAAAAAGTATTAACAAGACATAACATGGTGTCCAAAATTATTTAGAATGTTATGTTTTTGTTTGTACGCCACCGACTTTTACTTGTTTCTTTCCTAGCTACGGTTGCTCGGAAGAGATCGCTCTACGCGATAAGGCCGCCCAATGTAACTAGGTTAGGTAATATTACTGTAAATGGTTTTGTATTTTTTAGGTTAGGGTATACAATGGATGATCAAATAACTGTTCCGGTACATTTCACATCGTGTCAGATAGCTAAGCTCTCAGATACATAATTTTACACTTTTCAGCTAAGATAAAGAGTGAAACGACCTGGACGTTTAAACTTTATCATGCATTGAAACCTAAGCAAAGCTTGCTCAGATTTTACCGAATGGCCCTCCATGTACAGTATATTTAACTCATCCAAAACCCAAAAATATAGATGCACATTGCACAATTACACATAAAATAATTGCATTAAATTTTATTTCAACCAAATGTGTGAGAAACTGAATGCCTAACATATTAACATTTTTTTTACCTTTTTATCAAACTTAACAATAACATCGTATCTGCAAAACCCCAAGATAATAAAACATAAGCCTTCCACCTACACAACAAACAAACCCATAATATATAAGTATACTTAAGTAAAGTTTGCTTTGGAAAACACAAGTAGGTTCTGAGGAAGTTCTCATATATTTTGATTTTTGACTACAGATTGTGGCATAGTATCTTCTATTATGGAAATCCAATGAGATAATCGAGGTGGAAATACCATTTTTAATGAGATAAATATTGTTTAACTTGTTACTTCGGAATAAAATATGTACACACTTACATAGCGACATGTAAAATTAGATTTCGTGAGTTTTGATTTCGTGACCCACGTTTATGATAATATATAGATATAAATGCTTTTGGTAAAAATAGTATTGCAAATTAAAACAAGCTATATTTATGATTTTGCATGCACAAATGTAAACATTCAACAACTGCATGTATGTACTTACATTTATGTATGAATGCGACAGGTTTCACAGGATGTTATCACAACTATGTAGGTGCCTCGGAAATCCCTCGGTTATTACAGAAAGTTTTCAAAACAAACTCAATTTGATCCTTAAACCTTTACAAATAAGGTTGAAAAGTTGGACACTTTTCTCATTTTCCATTCTTATGTACCTATCTGGTAGACTAGGCTGTGGGTTTGTTTTGATAGCGACATGAAAGTCTGTTGCTATTTTACATCTTATTGTAATGTAGAAGGGTGGGTATTCGTTTGTGTGGGTAGTTGGTAAATTGTCAAGGTATCGTCGAGGTGAGTCCCCAGAACCGAGCGCGTAACGCTATGACTGTTAATTAACCTGTCTCTGTGACGTCATGATGCAGCTTCCAACGCGGTGACATTGATCTTGTACAACTATCCGTCTGTTGGGTTCTTACTCGCTTTGAGCATTGTTTTAGTATATAAACGAATGTATATAAAACTGTAAGCTAACTAGAATAAAATTTAAATCACAGCGATAGAAAACGGCCTCTTGCCGTAACCCCAAGCAAAGTTGCCGATATAAAATAAGCATAATCTTTTTTACTATACTTTAATTTCAATTTAGCATTGATTTATTACCTCAATGTCTCGCGGTAAGGAGCGTAGTGCATTGAACCGCTTTGAAAATTTCGCGTGGCAGCATGTGGCATATGCATTGGACAGATGTCGCTTGATATTTAGAACTACATTACTTTACTTCAAAGGAGCTACTATAGCACAAAAGTGAGATTTACACCCGTATTCACAAACGATACTATGAGGTCTCACAGCGCGCGCGGACGCACAGGGTACCAAAAACCTATTCATAAACAATACTTGAGAGGCGGCCGGCACTATGCGTCCTTTTAAACGCGCGCACAGCCAAGGGAGCTCGCTAGCTATTTTAACCTACGCATAGGGCTAGTCTTTATCATAGTTGTATGGCTGGTTATGTTTAGATACTTGTTTACCGATTTTGCAGCGTTTATGAAGGAGTAATAAGTGGTATTCTCTTAGAATGTTTATAATACGCCACTTTTAAGAAATAAAATAAACCATAATATGTATGTACCTCAACATTTTATTGCTTTTCAATGGTGAATGGTATTTTCTTAGAACTGGAATACAATTAATTATATTGTTTTATTTATAAGTCACTCTAAATTTTCGTTAATATACTTAAGTTTTCCTTAGTTTGCCAGTCAATATGCCATATTAAACCAAGTTAAAATGAAATACTTAAAAGCAAAATATTAACACAACAATGTTCATAATTTGTAAAGATAGTAAAACGAAATTTCTAAAATTTCACTTACCTACCCCATCGCGTCCGTAATGTATTTTTTTTATTTGGTGTTTCTAAGTGCTACGACTTTTTAAATGTCGTAGCACTTAGAATTTAATTAAGATGACAAATCGACAATGTTTCTAAACAAACGGTTTCAGGTTATTTTTATTTGATTTGATTGTCATTTACTCCTGTCAAACTCCACCATGAACTTAGCAATACAAAATGGACCAATCACATGTCGCCATTTCACGCAGTGCGTTTACTTTGCCAAGCATTACTTATGTTTTATCTATGAATAGAAAGGCTCGATGAATGGAACGCACTGAGAAGTGTTACCCTTAGCACAGTGTTGATGCTTCACTTAAGGAAGTATCGTTTGTGAATACGGGCGTTAATCTCCATCAACAAATTACGGCGTACTTACTACAGTTATTCTTATTCTACAATTGTCAATCACTAAACTCTGTCTTTTTCATGGCAATCTTTCGATCTCATATTTAGTTCACCACACTCTATAGATTAATTAATTAGTCGTAAAGCTTTGTCAGAGGCAAGACGTAAAGCGACTTGGAATCTTGTAAAATTAATAAGAATGATTTATTATATATTTATACACATGACTTCAGGAAGTTTCTATTTTTTTATTGCATGTCGTTCTATATTGATACAGATTTTGTAGTACCCGTTTCCGGTGGATATTGAGTATATGACTTCCATATGAGACATGTGTTCCATGGTGTAACTGGGAAACACGCTTTATTAGCGTATAGACTCGTACGATGGTATGATATACTCTTCTACGAACATTGACTACATTTTGTTTGTATTGATAACAGCTGTTACACACTAAGGACTTACATATATGTTACATTTTCCTGTGTGTATATTGTATATCGCCCGGTACAGATTTACTAATTCACGAAGAACATGTCATCATCATACATAATAATTAGCGTGGGGCTTACTGTATATGTAAAATGATTAACTTTACAATAACTCTGTTACCACATTTGATTACGGACTGAAATACACAAAATGCTTATACACATTGTTTTTGAGAGCGTAAAATTAAGAGGTCTTAATGCCACTTATGAGCTATGAAGCTGACATAATATAGATGACGCCTTTTTCCAAATCGATGAAAATCTGAAAAACCTCTGTTGGACAGAAAAACTGTATGTTTGTTAAGTGTTTGTGTTTAGTGAATAAGGTGGTTTTACCGAGCAACTTCCTGAGTCCAACACTTGTCTATTGTTCTGGCGCTGGGATTTACGCTGGAACTAATGTCGAAGGCTTTTTATCAAGTGTCACGTATTTTTGGAATAGTAAATAGAGTGAATCGAAAATGAAGACAAAACAATGGCGGCTGGCGTCGCGTGGAACACAATACGAAATTAACACTTTTTGTCAGTCTGTTGGTCTGTTGCGATACGAAATTATCAGCGCCATCTTGGAAAAAGGAGATTCCTGGCGCCAGGCTTCTTTAGAATTGACAGGTCATAGTCATTTATCGGTAACAATTTGTTTAAGGTATATTTTTCTGTACCTACTATATTTTATCTAAAAAAACGTTTACACAAAACATTAAACAATATTAACGAAATGAAAATTAATAGATTACATTATTATGTCGTCACGTTTTAAAAATAACAATTGCAAAATCAACAATAAATTGCACAAAATGTTTGTAAATTATGATTAACTATTAAATTATTGTATCTAAAATTTCAACATTATAATCACACAATATAATCATCTAACATCCGGAATATATTCTTTAAAATCATGCACAGAGTGCTCGATAAGCAATCGTCATAAATCATAATGTAGTAATTATCTGATTCAATCAATAGTCTTAAAATATTTCAGAGTGTACTCAATATATGTATATCACTACATAATATAAAACAAAGTCGACTCCCGTTGTCTGTTCCCTTATACCTATGCCTTACATCTTTATCTTAAGAATGCGTCCAGGTTACCTGGACTAGGCAGCCCGTGACCAGCATGCTGGCGTATTCTTGGCACAAAGAATAAGCATTGCCATCCAACGAGGCAATGCCGCCAGCACGCTGGAAACGTACTTTACATATATAATTTTTAATAGGCTTTTTAAGTTTAATATACGTTTTAGTTTATAAGTAAGTTTTTAATTAGTTAAGTTTTTATTTCTACTCTGTAAATTTTATGTCTTGTATGTTTGGATGAATAGGCTTATGTTAGCTTATGGCTTATGTTGGCTTATGGCTTATGTTATGAGGCAGGCAGCGGGGTGTATCGGGCTCGGAGCTAATGAGACTTCACTAGCGACTTAAACCTACCACGATGTCCCTTCTTCTTGGATAAGGCGGGTTTCGCGGGCAAGCAAACAATACTTCTCCGCAATTCCCATCCGAGCCTAATGTTACGCCTAAGATCATGTACTATCACCATACCAAAAATTATGATAATTCGAAGCTCCCTTACAGCGTAAAAGCGAAACAAATCAACAAACAAACTTTCTCGTTTATATTTATATGTTAGTATAAGTTTTTTTTTTCCTGAAATCCGACGCCGTACCAAGATACGTGATGTCGGATTGGCAGTAATGAATCTTAAATGGAGTTGGGTGGGACATGTGGCTAGACGAAACGACAATAGATTGAGCAAAACTGTTACTGAGTGGTGGCCAAGAACAGGCAGACGAGGAGTGGGTCGTCCGGTAGCGAGATGGGTCGACGACATTGTGCGAGTCGTGGGTTCTTTATGGATGAGGTCTGCACGAGATCGACGCAGCTGGCACATTCAAAGAGAGGCCTATGCCCAGCAGTGGGATAGAGAAGGCTGTGGATGATGATGATGGATGATGATAAGTAAATAAGTGCTTCTTATTCATGTAAATAAAATTATGATGGTGAATATACTTACATACTTCATAGTATGATGATGATGCTGTCCAAGCCGATTTCGGCTACGGCGAACGTTGTTCCTTCGGGTAAGTTACTGATGCGTTCTCACATGACTAATATACCCTATCTTAATGCTCTAGAACAGTTGCTACATGTAGGTATAATAGTATGAAATATGACGTATTTTAATTAAACTAAACACACATCATAAAAATGACGCAATAAATATGCAACAACAACAATCCTTGCCATCAGGACTCTCTACATTGAACTTGACCGACTTCCACAAGGTCGCGCGGTCACTGACTGCTGCTCACTGTGCACGCTATTATATACATTATTACTAACATACAAGGCTCTTATTGGTGTAGCAGGTCATGCTACGAGTGGGCTTCAATGTACACGCTAATATACACAATTACTACTAGGAGATAAGGCTCTTATTGCTATAGCAACTATTAGACGGGTGATTCATATGCTGCCTATCCTATTAAACCCATATTGTTACAACGTATTTGCAAATACATATGTATATGTAACTATAAACAGAGCATTATGCAAATTATTTCCCATATTAGCAAACTAGCAAACATATGCGAGATAAAAACAATATCATTTCCTTTTCTTCAAATTGGAGCATCTGTGTAAATAAAGTAGGTACACAAAAAAGATGTCTTAAAACGCTAAATGCATTCAAAAAAACTTCTGTTCTAATAATATTTTTTTTATTTATGGGCTTCCAGTCCCCACGGCCCTAATGTTTCTACTCCAAAAGGCTCAAATATATAACCCCGACCGAATATGACACATTTGAGCCTTTTGCGCTGTTAAGCAAGATAAGCCGCGATTATTAGATTATATGAAATTGATCATTAATTTAACTTTAATTAAATATGACTATAGCCGAATCAGTTAAAGGCATTTGTATCAATTCTAATCCTTAAAACCAACTTTTGTTCAAATCAGATCTCTCTCTCTCTTGAGTCGTATTTCCTCATGACTGAGGGTCGTGACTACCCCGCAGAGTTAATTCGCCAGGGGAGTGCTCTTGTGCAGATACATGTCGGCTTCCTCACGATGTCTTCTTCCACCGCCAAGCGAGTGCATTTAAAAAATACAAGTCATTGGTGTAGTACCTTTTATGAATCAAAATATAAATGTGACTTTCCTTGACTATCTATTCTGTCTATTAGCTGTCGATTTAAGTTGATCTGAGGTACTAGAGCGGTAAGGAACAAACAAGTACTTGCAAACTATATTATTCAATTACTAGTAGATGACCGCAACTTCACTCTCGAATAAAAAGTCACTTTTGCCACTTTCTCTCATAGGTGGCATGAATAATCATGAAAATACAATAAAGTCAATAAAGCATTTAATGGTATGTTGTATAAATAATTTCCAACTCGGTATGTGATATTGAAAGATTATTCCGTAAAACGTAAAGCTTGATAGATGATAAATAGCATAGTCATATGTGTATTATGTAGTACTATGTGTCATCAAGTGTGCGCGGGCGACGCTATGGCTGGCGTGCCTAGCGCGCCTCGTCGCCTGTCTTGTCACATTACTGAATAAAAGCCTGGCCACGGAACATGAAAAATGTAGTACCATCTTTCTTTGTTGACATTTACTATACACTCAAAAGATTTTTTGGTCTTAGACTCTATGTAAAATTTAGAGTAACGTGTCTGTATATATATATATATTGTATATATATGAGTATATATACAACATATACATATATACGCACAACTCAAAACTAATCAATTCTATTGAGATACATTAACAAATTGATAAATATGCAATTGTTCCTAGAAACTCTGAATCAAACAATCTCCAATAATTAAGTCAATTTATGTTTGTCAGTGAAATAAGTATGTGTTCGCGCGCGTTGATGTCTTTTGCATTACAGTGTGCGTGTTAACTAATAAAAAATAAACAACAAAACAATTCCATCTAAATAATACCTTTATAGGGTGAAAGCCAGGGACTGCCTCACTTTCTTCACTTCATACGTAAAATTTTGATTAACTTAATAAAAACATTGAAGAAATTACTGTTCTAATAACTGGGGGTTAGTCAATGTTAGTGTCTTTCGATATGTTAATTATGAACCCCGTGTTTTCAAGTAAAGTGATAATTACCCCATTGGTGGATAATTTGCTGGTCTAATTACCTTGTAGCAATGACCCGTCGGCGCGTGCGCAACATTGGGTGCCGGCGTCCACACTGTACAGTAAAGGACAGGTCATCTCAATATTTAGATAAATACTAAAGGACGGGTACCCGACGAATTAAATATGAGTGGGATAGATGGATTCTCAATTTGATTAAAACTGAATTGTAACAAATAAATAACTGAAATGTTAAAGTATATGAAATTAGCAGTGATCCACAGTGTTACTTACATTAATCCGATATAAAAGTGCTTTAATAATCGATATGTTAATCCAGGATCAAATCTACCAAATACTTTTTTCATGCAAATCTATTTAGCAGTCGAGCGTAAGTAGTAACAAACTTCCATACACACATACACTAAGTGGAGGGATGGCATCAAGCCCCATTGGAACTTCATTCCTTTTCATCAATTTCCTTTTATTAGATCACTGGGTCTTTAGGAGTCGTTATGTTCCTCCTCCCTTCTCCAGCAAGATCTTGCGCCATCGACTCCGATTTTTTGCCATCTGAATGGCTTCGTGATCTTTGGTGTCGAATGTGGTGCGAATATGTTTAGTCTAACGCATTGGGCTGCGTCCTCGTGGTCTCTTACCCTTAATCTTGCCCGTGATAACCAGTTTAGGAGTAGTTATGTTAGTGGGGTTTGAACCGAGTGCTCCGTTCTATAACAGAGGTTTGCTTAGACTAGTCCAGCACTGTGGTGAATATTATGTCGTCTGCTGCCGGTTTGTGGCGTGATTGGTGACCACCGGTCAGGTGATCGTTGCTCAGCGGAGCGGAGTCACAACACTCATTTATTGCATCTTTCTTTGAATCAAACAGAACCAGAAATTTTGTTTGGCTGTGGTTGATGACACAGATAGCTTTTTTATTTTTTTATTTGCATAAATGACTCCACGTTGTCTGGTAAATAACGAAACACGCAGGCTGAGAAGAAACTTAGGCTCCTAATTACAATTTTCTCTCAAAACAACGTTTTCAGAACATTTTTAAGATGGAAATTATTATATAGAACACATACGAATTTATTTAAAAAATATCGTTCCTTTGTTTTTGTAAATTTTGTTTATCAAAGTAGATATCAATTAGCAGAATGACTTTTATATTTTAAAAGTAAAAAGACACGATGAGTTTCAAATATTTTGAAACTCAGTGACACGTGTGTGATGACTCGAAAATATGCTAAACGAAATACCTAATTAGTGTAGCTTCAAATAGATTAGCTACTGATAGGTATATATTTGACTTGTGAAGTCATAAATAAATATACTTTTTTTTTCTTTTTTATCATATTACGACAGGGTAAGAATCCCACCAATATATATGGCGAAAGCTTGCGCATGTTATAAGCACACATTTGTTTCTTTTCGCGCTCAAATGGCTGAACCAACTTGGATTAAATTAGTTACTGAAGATATACTCTACTACCAGGCTCTAGTTATACTACTAGCACAGCCTGCCTTTTATCCCGGAACAACGCAAGTAAATAAAATAATAATGTAAACAAAGGATGTCAGCGACCATGTAACCGCATTTCCTATTTATATTCCCCCCACACCCCCCACCGCAACCATTTCCCAGGGATTCAAGTTATTCTAGCAAAAGCCTTAAAACCTAACAACGGGTGAGTTTTGCATACAAATGTAAGTTTCGACCGCAAATCCTTTGTTGTAGGCATACACGAAATAAGACACAGATTCCTAATTACCTACCTTTATACCGTCTGTGAAGAAAGAGGAAGGCCGTGAAGGTCATACATGGACCAAGTAAAAGAAAAGGCGGGCGTCATGTCGTATAAGGAGGTCAAGGAATTGGCAGAAGATCGGGAAGGATGGCGCATGCTCCACAGACAAGGGCCTCGCCCTTAAATTTGTGATGATGATGATACCGTCTGTGCGCTGTATATGTTCAGTGAAGTCTGTACGAGTATAAACGATCAGTCAGACATCTGAAGTGCGCGAAGACAGAATTCTAAAAGATAAATTGGATCCATTGTGGTAAATGGGTAATAACAATGATGTAGTGGTGAGGTGTTATTGGGTCATTATCGATGAAACATCACGCTCATTCTTTAACATAAAGATTAAGACAACTGAAATACCTACCAATCGCGTAGTATGATGAAAAGCCTAATTGACAGACTGCCGCCGCTGTCGGAAGCTACAATTAAAGAATGAAAATGATTTATTGTAACAAATAATAAACAAATGAGTACAAACAAGAAATATACAAATAATATAGTATATATAACTACTTAATTAAGATATATATTTGCCACAATACAACCCCAACTCAGCATAATGCTGGCTGCATAGTAACCAGCGCTGGTCTTCCGTTACCACGTTAAGTACCACTGGCTGATTGAAGATAAGCGACACAAGACCGGGACCGGTAGCGATATCTTTTATCAGAGAATCATCACGTCAAGATCGTTGCATCAGCGGAGTAAGTACACATAATATGTATGTTTAACAGATATTGTTCGGAACGGAATACTATCGTCAATATGGTCATAATGTTTCGTCTTCCAGTTATAATGTCAATGTTAATAGTGTTATAAATCAAAATGTATTGACGCAAGTACGTGCACGTGGGTATTAGTCATGCCGAAGAAATCAAACATTTCGATCTCTAAAAAAGCAAAAAGATCTAAAACTGTCATTCAAAAAATATGCAAATACTTATACTAAATAAATACAAGGACTGACTCAAACAAACTTTTTTCTAAGAAATGTGTTATTAAGCGTTATATTATTATTTTTGATCTGGCTGTTGAGGCTTAATCGATTTTAATTGTTAAAATATAAAACAAGTTTTTCGAAAACTTAGTATTATGACTGGCCTGTTAGCTTAGTTGGTAGTGGCTCTGCCTTCTAATCTAGGGGTTGCGGGTTCGATTCCCACGTGACACAAGTATTTATGCATTGTAAATTTATAATTACTTGTGTTGAGTCTGGTCGTTTGTATGTATAATAAGTATGTATTTACAAAAGAAAAGTATATAAGTATTATATCCGTTGTCTAGTACCCACGGCACAAGCGTTTGCTTAGTGTGGGGCTAGATGGCGCTGTGTGCAATGTCCCGGAATATTTATTTATTTTATTTTGCTGAGCTAACGCTAACCTGCGGATTTGATGCTTCGAAAATATACGATAAGATTTATGTTATACTAAAGTAAGTATGTAATTACAAACAAAAACAGTATTGTAAAGAAATAACTGTACTTTTTAACTGCGCTATTCAAGCAAGAAATTATTTTTAATGTGAACCGGAAAGACTGACGAACTGACAAATGATGTACAGTGTTATTTAGAGCTAGTGGACATCCCTGGCTTCGCTCTAGTTGTTTCTTACCCATAACCAAACACTATACACAACAAATATCACAATGATCCGTCGCTCCGTTGCAGCGTGAAAGTAGTACTAACAGACAAACAAAAAAAAAATGACGTTGGCGCGTGTAAGGCGGCGGCCGTGGCAGGCTGTGCTTGACCTTAAGGCCGCCGGGAAAGCCCATTAATTTCATGAATCACGAGCAAAAGCCTCATTCCAAGCCATACTCACACTTACACCACAACAATAAGGCTCACTTTCAAATAAAAAACACGTTAATGAAATGTTACTAATTGTCTTCTAGTTTATGGAATACCCTATTTTTTGTTGACACCGTAATGGCCTTAATGAAAATAACTATATTTACCTTCCTACGCGAAGATAATGGAACTCTCGGCCAAATTTAAAACCGGTCTCAATTTTTATTAGTTTTTAGTGCTAACCAGTTATTGACTAATCAAATTTGCATCTGTTACCTATTCGTTCCTTCACCTGCATAAGAAATAAAAGCAAACCAAAAACAAAATATTGATTTTGAACTGATATATTTATGTACATATTTTTTATTAGTTGAGTCACTATTGATTGCTGAAAATATATAAAAACAACGAAGCCGCAGCTTCAAAATATTTTCATGAAATGAACAATAAATATTGCAAAATGTATTTTTAGGTACTCAAGTTAAAAAAGCACCTTAAATGATGAAAGTTAGTAAAGTTACGTAGTCAGGTTTGTATTATGCGTGTGTGTGTTGTTTTTACGTTTTTTTTTAAATCTAGATAAATCTCTAAATCAATAATAAATATGTTTTACAAAAATATAAATGACACCATCAGTAAACAGATACCAAATGAATTAAGGTTGTTGTATAATATCTAGTATCTTAGTTTTATAAGGTTGACACTAATAGCCAAGGTGTTGCGTTTTACGTTTTTATCCGTCCTAGTTTGTCTTCAAATAGATAAAGATAAAGATATTTATTAATGTTATAAAATGAATACATAAAATACCTATGTACAGTATGTATCACATTATAAAATCTCGTCAGTAATATAATTCATAATTATATTAGAACCCTTATTTCCATATTTTTATAAGTACTAAGTACTATGAATACATGTATGCATTCATGCGCCTTCCGTGGTAACAGAAGTTCCATCTCGAATTTCGGAGGTTGTCGACATGGCTTGGTAACCGCAAATAAATAGTCTTTTTATCCCAAATGCAATAACTTGGTGAAGTGTCCGCGTCCGAGAGTGCAGTGGCGCCACCTACCGGCCTTTGGCGCCAAGCACTGGAATTTTAACTTCATTTCCGTTTTACCGCAATGAAATATTATGTTTCTTATGTACTTAAAGGTACGTGTAAACGATATATGTTAAAACTTATTCATATTTTTTACAGCCCTACTAAATGACCCATGATACAAATTGTGTCATAAAAACATGCTGATAAATTATTTTCTAACCATTTCTACATGTTTTTTTTCTATTTATCTCACAAGTGTATGTAATTGACTGTTCCCTTAGCTTAGTTGGTAGTGGATTTGCCTTCTAATCTGAGGGGTGCGGGTTTGATTCCCGCATAACACAACTAACTATGAATATTCAAATTTGTAATTACTTGTGTTGAGTCTGGTCGTTTCTATTTATAATAAGTATGTATTTACAAAATAAAAGTATATATGTATTATATCCGTTATCTAGTACCCGTGATACAAGCGTAAGCTTAATATGGAGCTAGATGGCGCTATGTGATATGTCCTGAGATATTTATTGATGATATTTATTAATACAAAAGTAACTAAATATAAACAACGGAGTCCATTTCCGTAAGTAACACAGAATTTAAATGTGATTAAAACAACTGTTTCATCGCATTATTTGCTACCTTAAATCATTACTCCCCAAGGTTAACTAAAGTGTACCGGACAGAATTCCCAAAATGAATTTTTGGCTCATACATGGAATCTTACAAGACTAATACTTTTTAGTTCTCGGTAATTGTTCAATGAATTGTTTCTTCAGCGTATGACGCTCCAACTTACACAATATTTACGTCAATTATATAAAAAGATCACGGAAGCCACTTTTGCGGTCTACTTTGAGGCTTTAATGACCACACCTACGGCAGTTACCATGAGCTTTTTACAAGATATACGTAGAAAGTAATCTTGATTCGGGCTTGTTCTACGAATTTTACTGCAATAAAAACGGTTTTCGTGCACTAGTGTAGATGAGTAGTTACCCCCATAAACGATGTATTCATCAGTAGATTTCCAAAATGGACGTTTATTGGCAATCATTTGATGAGATAACGAGCTCATGCGCACCAGTAATTCCCATTACTATTTTTAAGTCTGAATAAAAAAAATTGAAAATTTTCCAATATAGGTATGTACTTGACAAAATTACTGAAACATCGGTCTTGTGATTTGTTATATAAAAAGTAATGTTATATGTCATACTCAAAATAATGTCACACATTTGAATTAATGCATTTTTCTTCTACATTCAGAAGAAGAGAAGAGAAAGACTGTAAAACTTTAGAACATTCCACCGGAAGTTGTGTTTCCTACGAACTACAGTTCTGGGGTAATCAAATCTAGTGTAAATAAAGTACCTTATAGGTATGCGTGATAAACCAGACCTTGATAAACAGACGGGCTTTAGTCAAATGCAAAACTTTACTACCTAAAAGAAGTTCCTATATCGGCGAAATTTATGGAGTGTCAGAGTCTACAAATTTAACGGTGTTCAAAAAAGCTATCAGTTTTACAGCTTTTTTGAACAACGTCAAATTTGTAAGCTTCATTGTCATTGATTTTATTGTCCCTAAAAGTAGATAATAGGGCCTCGCTCTTAAATTTTTGATGATGATGAAAAGTAGATAAATAAAAGGTATCAATAGACTTATCAGTTCAGTAGGCGATATTTGTCATCGAAATCGATTGACAGATTGAAGTCTATGTTTTGTTCGAACTATTCAGACATCACTATCTACTAGTGAAGTACTTAAACGGGTCTCACATATTGATGTCGCCGGTGTGTCATTATTCTAATATTTGCTTTACTTTCTTGCTATGACTCAGACAGATCTCCCACGGTGAAGACGAATGTGTTCTTACACGTATTATTTAATATTACTTACTTTACCGATTTTATATCTAGATAGAATAGTGTTGGGTTTTGACTCACTGTTCGGTGGAAATCTGCGAAGAGGATCTATGTGTGGAGCCGACATGACACATTGGTCATGTATGTATGTAGTATTGACCAATGGCTGGTCTAGCATTCATGGGGAATGAATAAGCCAGTTTTGGAATGATGTGAACCTCCGTCATTCCAGCGGTGTCTGCTGCCATAGTATTATGTTCAGTGGTCAAAGTGACGAAAATAGCAAACAACTCTCAGGAATCTGCAAAAATCCATATGAGAAAAGTTCAAGATAAGTGTTTAAAGCCTATTCTCTAATACAGTCTATTTTGTATCCCTAGCTTACTAAAATATATTTTATAACGTGGTAGTTTTAAGTTTGCTTGAATACCATCTACAATGTCTGTTGTAAGTAAATCGTAATGTAAAGTGTTCTCAGAACTTATTATAACTAACAAGGCAGACGTGAAATTGGGCAAATAAAGGTAATTTACAAAAAATAGCCAGATTATCTTAAAATTTTCCCAGAATCATGTTAGGTTTAAAGAACTTTATTTTCACACAAAGATAGGTACATTTATCACTTACGCGTGAAACATAATTTAAATTATAAACATATACATATTACGTTCGTCGTCAAGCAAACATTTTTGTAACTACCCTACAGACAAGTATGACGCTGTCCGTCCACCGCATTCATAGTAGTGAGGTATCCGTTAAAACGTGTTGATAAAGCCTATTTTTAAATGCGGTGAACGGGCTTACATTTTTTAAATTTGATGGTAGGTGGTTGAACATTTGCGAACCTTCGGTAGTGATCATTGTTTTACCGTAATTAGTGCGGCACTTCGGGAGAACGAGATAGCTTGCGCGTCGAGTACAGGGGTGCCCAACTTTTTTACGTGTGAATCGCAAATTCGTATGAAGTTTATTGTCCAGTGTTTTGCGTACAAATATGCAAATATTGTATTTATATAATTGTTTGATGTTCATTAATTTTGTTTCCTGGTAAATTGTTTTAGTTTCTGTCAAATAGTGATAGTTAAAAAGCATTTTTATTATTTTATTTTGTAAAATTTGCAGTTCTTTTAAACGTGTTTTGGCTGAGCTGCCCCATATTTCGAGAAGATATGACAGATGTGGTTTAACTAGTGCATTATATATTTTAAGGCGGTGTGGACGCGGTATACATCGTATGCTGTTTCGAAGAGTGCCGAGAAGAGAAATAAGTTTACTTTTAATGTGTTTCATGTGTATATGCCAAGTTAATTGAGTATCCATATATAGGCCTAAATATTTTTCGTGTGTTTTAAGTTGTAAGGGAATATTATTTATTATTAAAGGTGAATGAGTGGGTACTGGTTTATTTTTAGCTTTAAAGATAATGTAGCAAGTTTTCGAAATATTTATAGTAAGCAGGTTATGTTGAAGCCAATCGAAGATAATATCTAAATCACGTTGAGCATGTTTAGTAATTTCATGGATATTTGGACCAAAGTAGAATAAACAGGTATCATCCGCATATTGGGTCACGTGACCTTTAAGGTCAAGGTCATGGATATTGTTTATGTAGGTCAAAAAGAGTAAGGGACCCAATATTGACCCTTGGGGTATACCACATGATATTGGTCGCGGGCCGCTTTGAGAATTGGCGTCTATCTTTACAATTTGCGATCTATTGCTGAGATATGAGTGGAACATTTGTAAAGCCTTATCTTTGATACCAATAACCTCCATCTTTTTTATAAGTAGGTTAAAGCTTACGGTATCGAATGCCTTTTTTAAGTCAATAAATATTCCAAGTGCTATATTTTTTTTATCAATGTTGTGTTTAATTTTAGTTACAAGGTCAATAGTGGCAGTTAATGTATTACTTTTAGGTCTAAATCCATATTGTCTTTCAGAAATGTAGTTAATTGATTCTAAATATTTATCCAACCGTGTATGTAATATTTTTTCGAAAATTTTGGAAAGTACTGGCAATACGGAGATAGGGCGATAGTTGCCAGGATCTAATTTTGAACCAGATTTATGAATCGGCGTAATTTTGGCTATTTTCAAAGTATCTGGAAAAATACCATCTCGTAAAAGCTTATTAAAAGTTTCTGATAGTTTTGCGACTATTATATGCTTTATAGATTTTATTACCTTTGTACTGATACCATCTAATCCGACACTGCAACTAGAATCAAGTGAGTTAATTATTGATATAATTTCTTTTATAGTACACGGGTCTAAAGTTTTCAGCTCTGTATTAGTTGAAGGGATTTCAGGGAGCGCTACAACAAAGTTATCGTGATACAATTTGGGAATTTCGTTAGCTAAACTTGACCCTATGGTTGAAAAATATTCATTAAATTTATCACATATATCAATAGGATTTGTAATTTCGATAGAGTCCACATCCAGTTTTGATGGTACACTATGTTGTTTTAGCTTATTAGTTGATAGGGTGTTAATTAGATTCCACATCTTTTTGGGTTTCTTATTAAATTTATCAAATTCTTTATAATAAAATGTTTTTTTCTCATCCTGTATTAATTTTGTAACTTCATTCCTTTTTATTTGAAAGTCTTCTTTCAGGCTGTCATCGTTTGGTTTATTCTTGAATTCTGACCATAAGATATTTCTTTCATTAATTTGTGTTATAATTTGTTTACTTATCCAATCCTTCTGTGGCTCATTCATTATTTTTGTTTTGATCACTCGATTTTCTTCAGTACATTTCTTTATTTCTCTTTCTAAAGTAGCGTAGTCTTCAATTTTTTCTAATTGCATCACTTTTTCTACTGACTCAATTAACTTGTTGTAGTTTATAGCTTCATATTGTGAGTACTTCTTCGGTGGAGGTTTTGTTTTCTTAATTTCTAAGTAGATTTGTTTGTGGTCAGATATGCTTGATTCAACTATAATCATATGAAATGTGTCGTTTTGAAGGTTCGTGCTGACATGGTCAAGAATTGACTTTTTTGTAGATCCGTGTCTTGTACAAAATTTCTTCGTGACTTTATTAATTATCTTGTGGCCTACTTGCTTCAAGAAGTGTTTGTATTGTCTAGACTTGTTATCTTTGGTAAGTAGGTCTACGTTGAAGTCACCAAATACAATAACTCTCTTTCTGCGCTCTAATTGTGCTTCATATTCTTCTAGAAACTTTTTAAAGTCTGTATTTCCTGGGTTGTATACAACTCCTATATCTAGTGCATATTTATCCAGTTGTATCCATAGAAAATTGTTCCCTCCAGTGTATTCGCTTTGTGATAAGTTATGTCTGAGGTCATCGTGGACATAGGCAGAGACTCCACCTCCCTTTATATCTGTTCTATAGTTATAGTAGTGCGTATAGTTCGGCAATTGGAACTGTAAAGCTTGAGTTTCTGTACGGAACCAGGTCTCTGTCAGCAAAATAATGTGTACTGTGTTTGGTATAGCCTTTAGGGTACACTTTAATTCGTCAAACTTTCCTTTCGTTCGTATACTGCGAGCGTTGAGATATAGAAATGTAAAACGTGACTTATTTTTTGGAAAATTATTGTAGCTGTCTAATACTTCATAGGTATTTGTAGATTCGGCGGGTGTGTCTATTGTTTGTAGTTTTTTGGCGGTGTTATTTTTATAATAGTTGGTGTTCCGTTGAGATATTTTATGGTAAGATCTGTTTCGCCAGCATCCTCTCTCCTTTTCAATTCCTCTTTAAGGCTTTTCAGGTAGTTTTGTTGGGCTGGAGTTTGATCACTGTACATCTTGACACCATCACGTAGCTTAATTTTGTTTCTAAGTAACTCCTTAGCAGATGCTGTCTCGTCGAAGCATACCTTGATACTGCGGATTTTGCCCGGATTCAGTTTTCCAATTCTAAATACTCTGATGGGTTTAGCAATATTTGTGCAGAGAGTTGAGGTAATATTTATTACATTTGCTTCATCTTTTAATACTGAACCAGATTCTGGAATACCGACGAGTATTATATTTTTTTCCCTGTTTTGTCGATTGTGCGTTTCTTGTATAGTTTGCTCTGCAAATTTAAGTTGAGCGTGAAGATCACATGGATTACCTGGTGACAACTCTCTGATGGTAGTGATTTCTGACTCAATAGTTTTTATTTTCGACTCATTTTGTGCAATGGATTCTTCTAGTTTTGCTACATGTTTTTTTATGACTTTCTGCTCAGTTAGTATATTGGAAGTTGCGCCTTCGATAGAGTCTACTCTTAGTTTAACTTCCTTTATGTTTTCACGGATCATATTTGATGTTTGATCATTAGAGCTTATAAGGTCTCTAACCTCTGTTTTGAGTTCAGTTATACTGTCTTGCATTATTTTCATGCTTTGTTCGTTAGAGTTTACATACCTTTCTAACAAATTATTCATGCGTGAAAACTCCGCTTGCATCTGCTTTACGTCTCTGGAGCACTCACAGGCCTCCGGCTGTTTTCGTTTCCGAACTGTTATTTGCGGATCAACATAATCCTGTGTGTTTATCTTGGATAGGTCTGGTTCAGAACCGCCAGCCTGAGTAAGTGAAGACAGAGTTAAAGCGGAGCCCCGAGGTTGTTGGGTTGGCGACCTCTGAACGCTCATCGTACTGCTAAGTTCGGGTGGCGAGGCGTAATATCAAAACAATACCCAGCTGTGTGACGCGGTGCTTCGGTGAAGTGAGCGAGACAAAAAATGACCACTGTCCTTTAACGCGGCGGGGGTGAGACAGGCTGCGGGGACGCTGCGGTGGGCCGGTGGCGTTGCGCGGGAGTGTTGTGTAGAAACGTAACGTTGCAACTGATTATTATCGCGTAAACGAATATAACTTTTAATTCGATAGGACTTAGTTCGAAGTTTAAATAACACTGATTTTGCAGAAATTGGCACACGTCTAGTCTGAGTGACGACGAACGACGAACATGTTAACATTCAAATCATGAATACTTTGCGAAAAACAAGCCTGTTCACTTAAGTATAATATAATCGTATATTAAGGCTGGCAAGAGACAAGACTGTTGATCTGCGGTCACATCTACATGTCTGTCTGGTCTATCTAGGTCAAGCGATAATAGCAGAATCAGAGCCAGATATGAAACTACTACTGGGAACGTCGTACGTTACTTTATTCTCATTGTACTGTGCCATGAGTTGACGTGAAGAAGCAGTAATGAATGAGTTGTATCACACAATGGTCGCAAGTATCCCGGTGCTAAGCGCTAAGGCCGTGGAGCGGACGTGCCGCGCATAGCTGCAGCGGCCGAGCGCTGCCCATTGCTGCTCCCTTTACATGTAACATGGGCTGATGTAAGTGCAAGCTGCAATGGGTGACGATATATGGCATTCAGAGCGTGAGACAGTGACGCACCGGAAGCCCGGCCACATGCCTGCTGGGCCTACACAGGTTGACCCAACCTGACCTGGAGTCCTAGACCGACCTCCAATTGTAAACACGCCTTAAATCTATCGCGAGTCTACTATTTTTTGCCCATTAATTGTAGTAACTGTCCATTATAACCGCACTCGCCACGTCCGGGATGTAGAGATGGGGACAATGCGAGGAACACGAGGCTTTCAGAAATACTTGCTAATCAAAAAGTGAGGGCTTTCTCATTGTATTTTGAGATCCGCGACGCTACTACTTCCGCGGGAAATGGGAAAATACGAGCTACCTTGTGGATACTGCTGCGTCATTACAATACGATGGAGTGAAATTTCTTAAACCGCGAATTAGGAACATTAAAAAATAAATTGTCAAAAAGATCCATTATATAGAAATTTTACTTGAATTAATAAAAATCATCCCTACCCTTCTTTGCTTATTCATAAACTGCTTTCAAATTCAAACAATTTAATCGCCATAAAATAGTTAACAAATCAATTAAATTGTCCAATTTTTTTCCAAGACAACGGTTTCTCAAACCCGGATGTAGTTTTAATTATTTTCTTATTAATTCAAATCGGTACATCTTGTGTCGAGCGCTAACATCCGTGTCGGGGCACCGTTGCCACTTCGATACTTGGAAACATGGCGCCTTGAGCCCAAACAAAATAACGCAGGCCATTGGATCGTTCACCTCCACTTAGTACCTAGACTACCTACACTACCTAGATACCTAGCTAGACTACCTAACTACACTCCACCGCTGATCTAATCTAATAAGGCAGAAAAGGTCAACAAATTAAACAAACCACAAACTCAACTTAGAAAGTGGACTTCATTTTGATGTAAACAAGCTAATTAACGATTTATCATCTCTATTTTGAGACGATTAGCGTATTGATAGCTTAGATCATCTTTAAGTGATAAATTCCCCCGGGTTAATGGTAATTAAGCTAGGGTCAGGAAAAAAGCTGTTAATTTTAGTCACGACAAATAAGAAAAAACTAGTTAACCATACTACACTTATGTTTAAAATTGTATCCTTACTTAAATTATCTTCTCTTTTCTATAAAGAAAAAAACGTAGTTAAGTTTTAACGTTGACAATATGATAATATTTATGATACACCAATAAAGACTGATTTATTGAATTCAAGTACTCTAGGATGTCTGTTACACTACACTAAGTACATCGGATCATATAATTACATTTAGCATCTGATGATGATAATGAATACCTACACACAATATGATAGTTCCCAAACAGGTCGGTCACTTACTCATACTGAATGTAAGTATAATCTGTGACGCTGGTTGCTAACTGCATGCCGTCCAGACACACATGAACTAAGACAAATAGTATTTTTTTATCGTTATCATTTGTAGCATTTAAAATTGTTATGTCTATTTAGTTATAGAAATGTAAAATGCTACAAATATACTTCAAGCCTAGCCGAGGTGAATAATAGAATTTGTATGCAGCGGGGTATGTCCGGCTCGGAGCTAATGAGACTCCACTACCGACTAAAACCTGAGACAATGACCCTTCGTCCTGGCAGTGACGGGTATCGCGGGCAAGCGAGCAATGTTCCTAGAAGAACACTTTTGCAATGATTTCTATTAGTAAAATTAACAGATATCCTTATAAGGATGTCTTTAGTACCTACACCAAAAACAATAACTTCAAAAAATGTGATTACGAAAATTAGATAACCTTTGACTTGTGTGATACTTATAGTGCCATATATATCATCTATTAAGAATTTAAAAACCTATTTGAAATCGGCGCCCGCGGCTCTATCGATTTGCGGTTTTTAATCTTTACATAACAGATATCAGTTATTTAATTACATATTACACAGGTTAGACGCTTTATATCCGCGTAGCTATTTATCAATTCACAAGTTGAAATTAAAAGCTGGCCACAAAACCACTGAATCAAAAAAGTATAGTAAAATCATGCAAAATAGAAAAGTGCAAATCAAAAATATGTGTAATGAAAGGTCAGTCTGCGGTCAAGTGTCATAGATTTAACGAGAGAAATAAACACTTTCACGAGATTAAAAATCATATAAATACTTGCCTATCATCATTACGTCATCGTTCACTATACATAAAGGATGTAACATATTGCCGTTACTTGTGTATTGTACTGTCATAAATCTAATACTTTACACTTTAGAACAGCCTAGGTTCAGTGAACAAATGAAAAAAATACTAGATTGAGTAATTTAACACCTTTTTTATTTTACTTTGTATTATAAGTATTGTATTGCAAATGTAAGTATAAGTCGTATAAGTTCAATCCGTAGCACATCGTAGCGCGTAGCTGTCTACAGAATATGACACCAAGGACGCACGTTGTTGTTATATTTATTGACAAATTACAATTATTAAATGATTAAATCAAAGCAAACAATATATGTATAGTTTGTTTGACTCCGTAAAGTTTCGGTTTCGTAAAGTACTCCAATATATTCGCTGCTTACTCGACGCGTACTATGCTTTTGAAAGTTTAATAATGCTTACTAATAAAAAGTAACTTTTAAGCATGTGGTTAAAATACTTACGTAAATATAGTACCTGTAGTGGTTAAAGTTAGATTTTCATTGAGTACATAAGTACTGTTATAATTTGTGGTTAAACTGCAACAGCAATCGTATAGCTTGAGCTTTTAACATGTTAAGTAAGTAGGTATCTTACACAAGTAAGTAGGTATCTTACACAAGGGACCTTAATCAAACGCATCTAATAGACGATGGAATTGTGCCATCGTCGATATATCTCATATTGAGACCGGCACTGTGGGTGTATTTTTTATCGGCGTGATTTAGGGCCGGTGGCGAAGGCCCGGGCCTTCTGCCGGCCGACGTGAGCCCTTTAGAAAGCGGAGCCCTACGTGACTACATGCACGGTGCTCGGGCCCCGTAGGTACGCCCCTTTTTTCGGCGACGTGTCTTGGAACCAGTTGTAAACATTTGATGAATGTGTGGTTTTATCGACGTGAGATAAAAATGTATTAAGTCCGCGCTTGCGATGCTTGGAGTGATGACATTATTAAAGTTGTTGAATTTAAAAGTCTACTAGTTGTAAAAAGTGTTTACGATTTTAAAACTTCTTGAATGGAATTTATAGATGACGAAGTTTTTGTCTTTCCAAGTTAAGCGGTACAACAAGAGATAATAACCACATTAATTCATAGTGTTGAAAATTGTATATTTATAGGTATGTGATAAATACATTACCCTACACTATGTAATTAATCCTTGACTCACTTGTTTCATATAACTTAATTAAAAAATTATCTGTTTACGTAAATATCGGGAGTCCCTAAAGACACGAGTACGTCAAGCAACTTGTCACATGAGCTATAAATAGAATAAAGTGTAACAGCTGTTCCATTCACAGTGACCTCTATGAACTCAATTTAGAGTCCAGCCAGATTACCGGGATGACTGCAGATAGTATCGGAACTAATATTTTATTTAAATATTTAATTTGCGTACCTTATGTGAGGTTGTAATGGTGAAACTTTATTAAGATCTACTGTACCTATTTTACATGCGAATAAATGACATCAGAAACTAGAAACATATGAATCGTACTGATTATCACCTTTTTAGCTGTCAATAAAATGTAAGTCTTGAAGATCTTGAAGAAGTGCTGCCCTCAATATTAATGTCGTTGTCCTCAATCGACGCATAGAGCAATCGCGGACTCCATAAGCTATGATATAATCTGTGGTAGTTGTTGAGTGACGTACCAAGGGTAATAGTATTCTTTGGACGTACCTATCAGTGAACAACCCTGATCGTACGAGAGTGAGTCAACGCAAACTGTCAAGCTTCACCTACGCATTTGCAGAACTTCGTTGTGCTACCGACGAGCCTACAGCGCTCTCGGCATATTATGCGTATGCTTACTCGTGGATTAGATACGGTATAATATTATGGCGCAATAGCACAGACGTAAATAACATATTTTTGAGACAAAAGAAATTAATTCGAATTCTGGCTAACATCCGTGCTCCCGACATAACCAAACATCACTTTCACGAACCATTCTTTAAAAAATATAAGATACTCACCGTACCGAGTATCTATATTTTAGAATTATGTAAATTTATAAAAAAATATCCCGATTTTTTCAAAAAAGTAAACCAATACCGACAATACCCTCTAAGATCACAGTACCTTAATAAATAAAAAATTCAAAAAATCCCGCCTCAAAATGCATAGTTCTGGACCAAATGCTATGGCCATAAATATATATAATAAATTACCCAACCTAATAAAAAAAAATATTGACAAAACCAACATATTCGAGAACAAATTAAAAGAATTATTGATACATAAATGCTACTATACAGTTGACGAATATATTAATGATGATAATTTAAATGATGATTTTCTATACAAACACAATATAATAAAAAAACAAATAGACCGGCCCTCACACAACAATTAAAATTATTTGTAAACACCCTGTGAGGGTATATTGTGTTCTTCATGTACTAAATTATGCATAAAAGATCTGCAACATTTTATTGAAAACACAATAGTACAATAAATACTTTGACTTTGACTTTAACGCACCAGACAGCTCCGCTCCCGTAAGTACTTACTTCCTAGGAAATAACGTAAGATGTTATACCTAACGACCAAACAGTGTAGAAAGTATGATGACACTCCATAGATATAATATATATAGTGCGATAAATTATTGTAATGCATACAGTGGATAATAATGATCCAGTCACGAATGATAATACCTATCTCTCGTAACACAATTGTAATCATGGAAAAAGAAACAGAAATTAATATACTACTGCAATTCCCAGCATCCATTATTTCAAGGGATTTCCACTTTCCTCCTCATATAACTGTTTATAAACAGTACGAACCATCAAAGACTTCAAATTAAAATTTTAATTGGAAATAATGTACTAATTTCTTAATTCACAATACAGCCTTATAACCAAAGATTTTGATACTAATGCACAAACTTACCTATTTAATTTTTTTAGACAAATATTTTACGATTTGTAGTCAATTGAAAAAAATTACTATAATTACATATAAAATGGTACAATAATATTGACCAAAGACTAATTAGCAATGCACCCTGTGTGGCGTTGATAGCATTGCCATTATGATGTCACATCATATACAAATCGATGATTCGCTTCACGCGGGGTCAAACTTCCGTTTAGTGAAAAGTAAACATACAAATCCGACGACTCGCTTCACGCGGTACAAACTTCCGTTTAGTGAAAAGTAAACATACAAATCCGACGTAAAAGAACATTTTCCCGCCACATGCATAATAATGCATATGCAGGTGGTAATGAGAATTCACTTGCATTTTGCGTCAGAATGCTGGCGGTAGGTGCAACGGGGTACGGGGCTCTCCATGCATCATACCAACTATAATCACGTATATCTAGTTCTGTTAATACCATCTGTGGAAGAAAAGAAACAAACTCAGACTCGTCTAAATTACTCAAATGCAAGCCCAATACAAAAGATGCTCTAACCCACGTTAATAATTTCTTCACAAATGTTGGTAGTAAACTTGCTCAAACAATTCTCCAAAAACTTGACCTAACCGAAGCTGATTTGGCGAAAGCAACAAGTATTGAGCACTCACCAGTATGCTCCTTATTTCTCTCTCCAACAGATGAAGTGGAAATATCTAAAATAGTTTCTAGTCTAAAAACTGCTTCAGCGCCAGGACATGACCTAATCAGTAATAATATCTTAAAAAAAGCTAGCCACATTCTAGCAAATCCTATCGCCTTCATTTGTAACCTGAGCATGACCCAAGGTGTAGTTCCAGCCTGTTTTAAGATAGCAGATGTTTGTCCTATCCATAAATCTGGAAATCATTTGGAAGTCTCAAACTACAGACCTATATCCTTGCTGCCTTCGCTATCAAAAGTCTTGGAAAAGGTCATAAATAAAAGACTTCTAAATTATCTAGAAAGGAACGACGTATTATCACCAAACCAGTATGGCTTCAGAGCCAACAAATCGACCGAGGATGCAGTAGTAGCGCTCGTAAATGACGTCACAAATCACCTGGATTCAAAAAAAAAATGTGTGGGCGTTTTCCTTGACCTGGCCAAAGCCTTCGATACCGTATCCTGGAGGATCCTGTTGCGAAAACTGGAAGCTATTGGAGTAAGGGGAACGGCCTTAGCCTGGTTTCAATCATACCTTAGCAACCGGCAGCAGAGAGTCAAATTGTCCAACTGTTGTAGTGATTACAGTCAAATAAATTTCGGTGTACCACAGGGTAGCGTTCTTGGACCTACACTATTCTTGGCCTATATCAATGACCTGTGCCAACTAACCCTAACAAATGCAAGCACAGTCTGTTTCGCTGACGACACAGCTCTAATCTTCTATGGGAAGAGCTGGAAAGAAGTGGTCTCATTGGCTGAGGAAGGCTTGGCTAAAGTATCAGCGTGGCTAGAGAGAAATCTGCTAACACTAAATGCAAAGAAAACAAAATTCGTGGCGTTCAGAATCACTGATAGATCAAAGCCTAGTACCATATCGCTACGACTTCATTCTTGTTGCTATCCCCAAAATACCAAGTGTGCCTGCCCAGAACTAGAATCAGCTGATAGTATTAAGTACCTAGGAGTGATGATTGACCACAAACTTAATTTTGAAGACCATATAGTAATGCTACGTACTAGATTAAGAACAATGCTACATACTTTCAAAAAATTGAGAGCTGTCGCTGACAAACAAACAGTAAGACTAGTCTACCTGGCCCTATGTCAGTCAATACTGGGCTACTGCATTGTGTGTTGGGGCTCAGCAGCTAAAACAAGAATACTGAATCTAGAAAAAGCGCAAAGAGCAGTCCTAAAGGTGTCCTACAATAAACCATACAGATTTCCAACTACTGAGCTCTATAAAAGTACAAACCACCTAACAGTCCGTCAGCTCTACATAGCATCGACCATTCTTCGCTATCATAAAACTGCCGCATCAGAAGTAGTTAGATCATTTCGTAAGAATATTTGGCGTGCTCCCAGAACTAGAACACATTTTGCTGATCGTGCTTTTTCATATAAAGGTCCGTCTCTCTACCAGATTGCGGATCGCAAATTTAACATACTACAGCTATCAAGATTTGCCTGCAAGAAAATAATAACAACATGGCTACAATCTCAGGATTACGACGAAACGGAAGACACTTTTGAAAATTTTTATAAAACATAACAATGAGTGGCCTGGCTCCCAGCTAGTCAGTGCCCCTCACTGTAATCCCCATGCCGTTGTTTCAATACCAACTCTGGTGAAACGGGCACAGAGATGAGGCCCACCGACTGGCTGTGGCCCAGGCCACACAAACAATTTTTTATTTTTATTCACCACAACTCTATTCCAACACGCAATGTCTAAAAACTCCAATCGGATCCCCATTATGATAGTTACTAGTTTCGCGTAATCCGACTGTAGTAAAACCCTAAGTACTTTTTTATAGTAGCAATACTACTTTATTCTTGTTTATTTTATTTTTTATTTTTTTCTCTCGTATACATGTTAAAGTTTGATGCTGTAAATACGTAACAGAAAAAAAAATGTTCACCTCACGTGCCTTTTCGAAATAAATGTCTATACCTATATAAAATAATATATTTTTCCGTATAAATTCTTCTTTATTTATAATTATATATTATCCATACATTTCACATATTATATACACACACTTCGATATACATAATATATAAACAAACTATATATATGTACCTAATATTAATACCAGCTTTCATACTTGAGTAACAATGTTAATAATGGAGGTATTTAATAATTATTTACTTACTTACATGATAATACATGATAATATTTTATACCTACTCATAAATTTACCCAAATACTGAAGTAGGCAGGTTACAATCAGCTTTCTGGCAACATTAACTTGTCATCTGTATTCGCTCACTTTATTATGTAAATACGTAAATACCGACAAAACTTGTAAGAAATTAATGTGTTGTTTTTATGTTTTATGTTCTTATGTGTGCACTAAAATCACTAATGTAAATAGTTACTATAAGCCATATCAGTGTCCTCCTTCCCAAACACTATTTTATTAGTTTGTGTTGCTGAAGGATCAGTTGTAAAACTAAGGCATCAGGCCATATCAAATCTTGTTTTTTGTATGAAGCTGTCTGTGTATAAAGCTATACTTAGTGCTTACTAGATTGCAATCAAGACACTACAGGTAAGTACTTAGTTTTGAGTTTTGAGCCCACGCTTTAGCATGCTTTAGTTTTAGAAAGCTTTCGTTTGGGAAGATTGTTGTTGTGTTGTGTAAAGTTTGTTCAATGAAAAACACTAACTTCATAAGTTTTCTCCTCAATATTATTATGTACTAGCTTTATTGTTTCTTTATAAGAAGAAATAACTGGACATCATCACACAGGTGCTGACCTAGTTTGATGTCCAGGGTTCACCAACTAGTGTATAGCCCTAAGCCCTATTTCATAATTAGTACAATTTTCAAATGTTCTCTATTGCTATACCTGTTTCTTTTTATTGTGGTCAAATAAACGTTATTATTATTATTATTACAATACAGCCTTATAACCAAAGATTTTGATACTAATGCACAAACTTACCTATTTAATTTTTTTAGACAAATATTTTACGATTTGTAGTCAATTGAAAAAAATTACTATAATTACATATAAAATGGTACAATAATATTGACCAAAGACTAATTAGCAATGCACCCTGTGTGGCGTTGATAGCATTGCCATTATGATGTCACATCATATACAAATCGATGATTCGCTTCACGCGGGGTCAAACTTCCGTTTAGTGAAAAGTAAACATACAAATCCGACGACTCGCTTCACGCGGTACAAACTTCCGTTTAGTGAAAAGTAAACATACAAATCCGACGTAAAAGAACATTTTCCCGCCACATGCATAATAATGCATATGCAGGTGGTAATGAGAATTCACTTGCATTTTGCGTCAGAATGCTGGCGGTAGGTGCAACGGGGTACGGGGCTCTCCATGCATCATACCAACTATAATCACGTATATCTAGTTCAGGCATTGCATAGAGGTGATAACGTGGAAAAACTACCGTAGACTGCTCCGTTAGCTTAGTTGGTAGTGGCTCTGCCTTCTAATCTAGGGGTGCGGGTTCGATTCCCGCATAATACAAGTAATTATGAATATAAAAATTTGTAATCACTTGTATTGAGTCTGGTCGTTTCTATGTATAATAAGTATGTATTTACAAAAGAAAAGTATATATGTATTATATCCGTTATCTAGTACCCATGATACAAGCGTAAGCTTAGTATGGGGCTAGATGGCGCTGTGTGATATGTCCTGAAATATTTATTTATTTATTATTTAACTATAATCACGTATATCTAGTTCAGGCATTGCATAGAGGTGATAACGTGGAAAAACTACAACAATCAAATTGCCTAGTTTGGCAGTAGAGCTAACAAGAAACAAATAAAGTACGCCTTTACCCGAGGCCTTTACATACAATTGGAGAGATATTTTAAAATTAGGTTTAGCTGTCCATTTATCAAAGAAAAATCTATACGATAAAACAATATTATTGTCGTAAGTTGTCGGTTTTACTCTGTGAAAAACATGATAGAAGTATCGGTGAGTTGAAACTAAACATACATAATGTTTTAGTTGTTTTTTATTGATAGTTGTGAAGACGAGAAAATAAAAAGAAACACTCATTAATGAAGGTGCCTACACCTAAATTTATAATTTCTGTATAAATTCTATATATGCATCATATTTCAAATAGGTAGGTACAACTTTCACAGACCGCTGACTGAATGCCAATGTAATAATTTCAGGAATTTTCCACCGCTCCCAGACATGAGAAGTTGCAGTCGAGCCTTATATGGCCATAGCTTTAAGTTCGCAGCATTAGTCAGGCTTCTCAGAAGTCGCCGGAAGGGGCGGAGTCTCGTCGGCCCCTAGCGGAGCCCTACCGCGGCGCTGAAAGACAGGCAGGAATGCGCCCAGGATATTACATAATCAGTATAGTAAATATACAGGGCCACAGGTTACTGACGCATAACTTATTAATGGTTGTTTCTGTATATCAAAAGTAAAAACTTTAGCTCTATTGCTTTTGAAAATTCTTGAGAGAAAGTGTTGGTTCTCCAAACATTTGTTTTTAATTTCCACATTTACTTTCTAATTAAAACGGTCAAAACCAATTACATTACAGTTAGGTGAACTTTTTGCATCAAACGGCTTAATTTTTTTTTTAATTTCCTAAGTTACAGGTTGCAATATGTTGCTTGATGTAGTAAAGAATAAAAATAGATTGTAAAACTCTGAAAAAATGTTATCTTTTATTATAAGCCATTCATGTGAAAAAAAAAAACAAAAAATGTTTTTTTTTCTCTATACGCTGATAAATATAAATCTAACTTAATTATCAGTAACTCTGTATATCAGATGCTCAAGAGGAAAGTCGATTGTTTCAGACTTCCATCGCCACAGTAAATTACTTTCTATACAGCCTTCTGCAATTTCTAAGAAAACGCATATGAAATTCCACAAAAAAAAACTGTTCGTTTACGGGAAATATTAAAGGAAAAAGGTTACACAACATAACAATATTTTCGAATAATAATAATAACATACATCATACACAATGTACCGCATTTATTAATTATATTTTTATATCATTCAAAGTATTGATAACATTGTTATCTAGACATACTAAGGTTGTAAAATAAATTAAATTCAACTTATAATTCGTAATGTGTTAAAGGAATAACAACAATTTAAAACAATTTTGAATACTCATCTAGCCCGCTTGCCGAGGAGCACCCGGCGCTTGAATAGTGTCTATATTTCAGAGGCAAAGCTTCCCGCTACGTTAACACCTCTTCCTGCTAGATATGGAAAGATTCAAGATATCCTCGCCTTAATTTACGCAAATAACTACTTACCTACTAATACATAACTACTAAAAAATATGTTAAACAAATAAAAACTAAGATGTCGTCGGGCTTCCCTCGTTTAGCGTGTCCTGTGGTCGGTTTACCCGCACTCGGCTCATCTACCACGGGTATTGTTTGACAATCTACGACATTTCTAGCTGACTGTGAGCACTTGATTACTTCACACTAGATATCGTTATTTGGAAGAGTTACTTTAATTTAAGCTGAAGATTATTTTATAACTAGTCGTGCGCATTGTTTCGAAATAAAATGCACTCGCTTAGCCGTGAAGGAAAATATCGTGAGGACAGGTAGGTATGTGCATTGTGCGATGACCACATGAATCTGAAGAAAAGTATCTTCTACAGAAGAATCTGAACTTGCCCAAGAGAACTTCTACAATGAAGAATCAATCTTGCAGGACAGTCATGACCCCAGTAAAGAGGAAATACGACTTATTCAGAATTCAGATCGTAGTTTATTTAGTGTGTAACAAATTTTTAAACGACTTCAAAAAAGGTCTTCTTATTATAAAGTCTTCTGAAAGTGTTTTTTTTTGGATATCTTACGCGATTACTTCATTTTATTTTATGAACCAATTTCAATAAGTTTTTTTTTATTCCATGGGGATTGTTTCCGAGATGGTCTCATATAGTATAGGCTTAGATTTGTTCTGTAAGTGACAGTAGACTTGAAGTCGGTTTTTTTAAATAATGATTTAGTATCCATAAACGTTTATTTTTTCTCATCTTTGTTAACATTAAAACAATTGGCGCCATCTGTTGAAAGTATTCGAACTACGTCGACAAGCACCGTAGTGAAATCTCAATGACTTCACTTGGACAAACCATATTAGATCTAACAATTACAAAGAAAGCCAACAGAGGACGTCACTAGTTCAGAAAGTGTAATAATATAGAAAACAGTTCTTTTCCACAATCTGGGCTTTCAAATGTATTTTATTAAATTTTTAAATGAAAGAAAAAACATACATTCTAACATTAACTACATTTATCATCATACATAGATATCTCAATAATTAGTCTTATTTTATTAAGAGTTTATATATTAATTTAGTGGCTTTGTATAGCAAAGGCAGGTTTTAGGTAAGTGATCTAGTATCTTGTGGTCTATGTGCCCGCGGTACTTGTGTAGTGCTACGTCAGTGGTCAGCGGCTGCGCGCGCTGCCGGCGCCGGCGCAGCCACGCCGTGACATTGGGGAAACACCACCAGTTGCCTAGCAACAGTAACAACTACACTGAAACCAAAAAAATGTGGAAAGTATGGCGAATATTAATACTATGATAAAGTAATACTCATGTATGTCATAATCTTTTGTTTCGCTATAAGTAACTACTTTACCAGAATCTGTGTTTCCTGCGTACTACAATCCAGGTGTTTTCAAATCTAGAGTTAATAGGTATCTTCTAGGTAAGCGTGTTACACCCTAGGCTGCAGCAATGCTTAACATTAAGCAGGCTGTAGTCAAACCACAGAGCTTTGAAGTCCATGCTTGTCGCCCTGTGACTAGAGGCGAATTCTTTCTTTATTCGATACAAAACAGGTGTCACCATTTACTAAAACTAACACACTTTCGGCACGCACACTACGACGCACGAGATGTTCATGTACACAGTACGCTTCAACTTCATCGGCTGTGCAATGTCGATATTTTTTTATCGATTATATACACATTTACTTCGAAGATGGAAATATATGTCTTTAGTATAACTATATTATTTAAGTACAAATTATAGTTAACTAGCTATGGCCCGCGGTGTTATCCGTTGTAAAAACTTTTTTATCCCGTGGGATAAAAACTATCCTATGTCCTTACCGGGGACTGAAACTATCACTATAGCAAATTTATTTTTATCTATTTTATTTAATTATCAAATCATCTTTAAAATGACTGGAGCATATTCTGGCATTTTTATGAGGAAACCAGTTGTATCTACCGGTCGCCAATATCCATTTATTTTTTAACACTGGATTTTTTGGAAAATGTAAATTAAGTATGTGTTAAATAAAAACCGATATCGATTATCGATAATTTGCTAGGTTCCATTTACACATCACTTAGCTATCGGGAAGTAGCGTCGTCATGACAACAAATGTGTTAATGCCATTCAAAATGTCAAAAGTTTTATTTATTAAAATTACGAAATTTTACTACTTACCGATGGTATTTTACGCCGGTAACACTGGAACTTGTTCTTACAATTTTTAACTTGACACCAGGACATATTTAATAGTTTATCATGCTGTAAAACCGAGTAAAACGACCGAAAACTCTCTCTCGCTCGGACTATGTTTGACAACAGACTGACAAGCGCTGTCGTAGGTTAGGTTGGCCAGTTTACTGGTCCAAACGAGAACCACGTATCATTAGTCATTTCGCTTCTATGGGGGGGCGCGCGCGGGGGCGATGTGGCCCGATCGTTGTTCTGTGAGTCAAACGTAAACCTATCCTGCGTAAAAAAAAGTATTCAATTATAAACTGGTCAAGTGTAAGTCAATTTGAGTTGAAAAAATCTAATTATTATTAGTGTAAACAAAAGAACTTAGTTTATTTTAAAAGATATAGTTTTTGGTGCAGGTATTAGTTAGTTTGAATGAGACTTGCGTGACAGTTTCAGGATCAGTTGAACAATGTAAACAGGTTTTTATATTATCAAGGCGTAGGTAAGATAATGTATGTACATAGGTAGGTAAAAGGTACACTTATGTATGTATAAAACTACAACAAAGATAATAGTGTTTTATAATATTTTATTGCGTAAAATCTTAAAATGTATCAGCTTAATTGAATAAAACTAATTGTGCGCAAATTAATTTTCGTATAAAATAATTATATGAATATGAAATCAAACTGATAAATCAGTAAATAGGACTCATTGTTTTCTAAGATATTATAATCCAGGGATTTTCATAGTTATCCAAAGTAAATAGTAGGCAAGACTTATATTTTAGGGACCTAGTATAGACCTTTTAGATAGGTATATTTTTTACTAGCATGGGTGCAGTAACTTGGGTTCACATTTTCATATCAATAATTGCTTAATGCGGCTTGTACAAGCGACATTAGATATTTAGGTATAAGTAGTAAATATCTCGTAATCTCGCACTGTGAAGTTGTAGTCTGGAGCGAGCGCGGGCGGCGCAGTGGCGGCGGCGGCGGGCTCGGCGGCGTACGAGTGCAGATTCGAGTAAGACTCGCTGTTGGACGCGCAGTTAGACGCGATCAGCAGGTCTGCGCCCGCGCCGAATATTGGACCGCAACTGGGAAATAACCAAGTACATAAGTTAACGACACAAAATAAATAAATAAAATAGCCTTTATTTCCTGAATTCAATTATTTCCTTTACATATAGTTACTAAGTTTATTTAAAAAAATTACGTTGAGTTCTTGATTACTTATAGTATTTTCTTGTATCAGGGCACCCAAAAGCGGGTAAAGGCCTCTTCCTTGCTGGCCCAGGTATTGCGGTCTTGGGCTAGTCTGGTCCACGTGACTCCAGCCACCTCCACGATGTCGTCCCTCCACCTCTTCTTCTGTGGGCCGCGCGTGCGCGTGGTGTCCCGCGGGCACCAGTGCACGATGCGCTCGCTCCATCTGCCGTCGGGCGAGGTGTCCCGCCCATTTCCACTTCAAGCGACACATCATTTTTACTGCGTCTAAGACCTTGGTTCGCTGTCGTATCTCTTTGTTCCTTACCTTATCCATAAGAGTAAGTCCCAACATGGAACGCTCTGCCGCTCTTTGGAATTTAGCGATTTAACGACATACTTGTGCTTATTGTATCTAATCACATTCATTACTATTATATTATAAAAAGGAAAAATGAAGAAGAGTGAAGGGATTAATCGTGAGGAGACTGAAATGTTTGAGGACAGCAAAATTCGAGGACATGTGTCTTCGTGGAAGGACCTGGGTGGGAACACACCACGATGTATCTGCCCTATAGAACTCCACAAACGAATTACATAATTCTACGGGGGAGACACGACCCTCAGTCATGAGGAAATACGACTCATAGAGAGATATAAAAAGGAAAAGAGTTGGATTGTTTAGCTGTAACAACGCGAGCGAATCCGCCATATAAAATAAGCTTATAATATAAAAAAGTATGAAGTATGATTAATACTGACTCGGGATGGTAGCAGAGTGCGAATGGTTTCTTGACGAGCGTGAACTTGGTGGGCGAGTCTCCGAGCACGAAGAGGAAGGCCCTCTCTGCGGGGATGTACCCCCCCGCCCCGCCGCCCGCCCACCCCACCTCCGCGAACCCGCCCACACTGCCGCCGCGACCTAGCTGGAATACAACAATAATATTATGACAAGTTGCTTAGAAAATAATTCTGAAAAAGGTAAGTTTTATCGGGCTTTTTGAAAAAAAAAACAAGTTATTAATTCAAATTCAAACTCTGGTGTCTATCATTTATATTTGCAAAATATGGGCAAGTATAAACTAATATGTTATTTTAATTCAAACCCATGTTTGTGATATTCATGTAACCTAATTCTAGTGTTTCTGTTGGCCACTGCACTAGATACCCCTGTACCGCTGGAACCACAGATGCTTTTACAATGTCTAAATATATAAAACTCAAAAGTGACTGACTGACTGACTGACATAGTGATCTATCAACGCACAGCCCAAACCACTGGAAGAATCGGGCTGAAACTTGCCATGCAGGTAGATGTTATGACGTAGTCATCCGCTAAGAAAGGATTTTTGGAAATGCCACTTTTAAGGGGATAAATAGGGGGTAAAAATACAAGTTTTACTTGTTAATGCGAGCGATGTCGCGAGCACCTATTAGTTATGATATAAATTCAATGTTTGTTGTTTACCTGTGCCAGCAGTAAGACAGGAGCCACGTTGTCGCAGTGCTCGTGGAAGGCGCGCGCGGAGTACCCGTGCGTGGAGGCGCGGAACACCAGCCGCCACGACTGCTTGCCGCCGCCGCACCTGCACAGATAAACTTATAGAAATATCTAAAACATTGCACGCAGCGCCATCTAGTTACTTACTAAACAAACGCTAATGCTATTTACTATTTTCCTAAGGAAACACAACCGTGTTTTCACATGTTTTTAAACATAGTTTTAAACTTGATAATTACTATTGATAAATCTTCTCTAATATAGATATGTAATAATATAGCACAAATAGTATATTTTAAAATGTAGTAAGTGATTGTACACCTATACGTAAAATAAAGACGAGTCTGTTTTGTGTATACTCGTAACTGTAATATATTATGACATTATGGACCATAAAGGTATTTTAAAATTAACTTCAATGTTGATTTACAATACATTCTGGCGATATGAGAAACATCCATATTTTCGGTGTCCAGATAGTTTGATTAGATTATGTAGTTTCAGTTGCCAGCGAAGTTTGCCGGTCTTTATGATGGTTGCAGAAGCGAACAACATGTTTGAAGGCCATAAAATCCAATGCCCAGGAGAACTTCCCATATAAATTAATTGTGTTGGAAAATCACGACCCTCAGTAAGGAGGAGGTGGTTACCAAGTGTTGATGAGGGAGTGGAAGGCGGTCTTCTCTTGCTGCAGGATGAGGGAGCCCGCAAACATGTTCACTGCCAGTCTGCAACACACATTAACAATTTATTTAAATCATTAAAAGCCACGGGTTTTTATATTATTAAGTAGGGAAGTTTGAAAACTGTCGACACCAGAGTTCATAGTTCCAGCTTCGTTTAAATTCCAGTATTGTTCCAGTATTTCCAGAACACACATGCTCTACAATACACCATTGTTCGCTTGTGGGTATCGGTTTCGATGGCCTGATGGTTAATTAGTAATTACCTTTTACTGTACAAAAAAAATATGTGTAGATAAAGAATGGTGACTGATATGTACTGTAAAGCTTTAAGCTACAAAATATATTGAAGTAGCGAAGTAATATCATAAAAAATAAAATAAATTCGAATTGATTTTAACACATTTTAGTTATACCTAATATAATTCAACAAACATGTCAAGTCTTGTTATCATAATCATGTTATATTGAATCAGGCATAATATCTGTATTCCGTACCTGGGCATAGTGCGCTTGTCAGGCTGCGCGTGCGCGGAGTGCAGCGCGGCGCGGCGGTAGCGCTCCAGGGACAGCTCCATGGGCACCGCGCCCGTCGGCTCCACCTCCTCGGCGAACACGGCGCTGTCTGGACAAGGAAATATAAGTTAAAATATGTTTTATCAAATAAAATTATCAAAAGCATACAGGAATAAGTGTTAAGTACAAAAATGTTTAAAAAAAACTTAATAAAACATAGCTTTGGACTGAAAACCTTAAATCAAACTTAGGCCTAGTGTAGGGTTTTTGGCCCTGTGAAGCCTGTGACAAAGGTTAAGCCAGCACCACCATTAGTCAAGAAATTTGGTTGTATTAAAAAGTAATAATTAAATATGATTATGTATATAGTATGATGCTGACCAATGAGCAGCAGGCGCACGTGGTGCATGAGCGGCGCGAGGTGGTGGCAGACGCGCGCGCGCTCCTCCTCGGCCCAGTGCGCGGTGGGCTGCGTCACGCCGGCGCGCTGCTTGGCCCACGCCAGCGCGCAGCGCCACACCTCCTCCTCCTCCAGGCACAGCTGGAACATTGTACAAATAACTTTCAATTTATGTTTATTTCAACGTTGGTATCCGGGATACAGATATTTCTCGTCCGGATGCCAACACACCGCTTGCAACTTTGTTATTAGATATAAATATATATTTTCTTAGTTTTTAAGTATTGTATTAAACCAATAAACATTTTTGAGTTTGAGTTTTTGAGAATTGTTGCTGTTGTTCCGCTGAACCATATTCTAATATGAGTTATTTTGTCAAGTGCTAATAAAAATAAAAAAAAAAATATTTCAGGACATAACACACAGCGCCATCTAGCCCCATACTAAGCTTACGCTTGTATCATGGGTACTAGATAACGGATATAATACATATATACTTTTTCTTTTGTAAATACATACTTATTATACATAGAAACGACCAGACTTAACACAAATAATTACAAATTTTAATATTCATAACTACTTGTGCCATGCGGGAATCGAACCCGCACCCCTAGATTAGAAGGCAGAGCCACTACCAACTAAGCTAACGGAGCAGTCAAATCTAATCTAATCTAATCCTATCTCTAATCCCGCACTATAGTTGTTTTAAATTGAACTTTTATTGGAAAATGAATGAAAATAATCACAACCAGCAGGATTCGAACCAGCGTATTTCTGGTACCATCCTACTGGTCGTGATTATTTCACTAATTTTCCAAAAAAAGTTCATATTCTAATAAAAAAAAACTTGTTTCATGGGGTTGGCATTGATCTACCCAATTTGGCAGAATACTGGGTTTTACACTGACATACCATCAGACCTCCACAATCTCAAAGGTTTAACCAGTATTAAGTGGGTAACATCAGTTGTGAGATTACTTTTGTAGGCTGGCTACAATATAACGACTGTCTAAAGTGATTACAATAGCCAGATCTGTTCACCTGACATACTCATTACTCTTCCGAAGCACAAATTATTATGAACCAAAACCACATAATAGATGAAATCTATGGAGCAATGTGCCACCAGCACCAGCACCACACCTAAAAACATCATCAAAGATCATCTATGCCTCAGGCCTTAAGGATTTGAAAACTTTGACACCAGAGTTGGCCCCTCTCTAACAAACTTGCTGAAAAAGCATCTAGCACTGCACAAATAACTGTTTTTGAAGTCGTTTTTATCATTGTGATTATTATTGTTATTATGCATTTAGTTAAGTATAAGGTCTAAGCTCAGTCACCAAAAATAATTTATCATTTTGTTGCTGCTGTTGTGGTGTTTCATAAACAGTTAAACATCAACAAACTCACTATTATTATTGTATTATAAGAGTTGTTATAGTGAGACAACTATGACAATGGTAAAGGAAGGATGAAAAAAAGATTGTAAAGCCTTTCAGTTTTAAAGGCAATACTTACAAAATCTGATGAGATGAGTTTGATGAGAGCTTCCTTGGGCAGGTTGAGGAAGGCATTCGTCTTGACACAGTCGGCAGCATTGTCTCCGATGAAGGAGATGCAGCGCTCCATGAATGATGAAGCACTCTTACCACCTAGAACATGTATGTTAACCATATAGCAATCTCTGTAAATTCTGTATCAATTCAATATAGAGTAAGATAAGCTAAATGTACCCACCTCTTGTGAATTTAGTATTTACTATATTATTGCACACCTACCCTAGTACATTCAAAGGGTGCAATAAAATACCAAATCATTCCTATAAACCTTAAGTTTAATAAAGACAATTACCACTTACATTAAATTTACGATACTTAAAGGATTTAAGAGGTCACTAGAAACCTGGTCAACGTACATTTACACTGGTAAGAGGTATTTTGTAGTTTGTTTTTAATGAGAAAACTTCTCCAATATCTTAAACATAATAAAAGATATCTACGTAAAAGTAGTAATATTACATCATTGACACTCTAATGTGAAAAAAAAAACCACTCTAACAAATCACTAGGAATGAAGATAACTTATAATTATTTTTATAACCTAACTAATACACTATACGGCGGCCTCCGGGTTTACGTTTCGGATCAAGGTGATGTTGTCTCCTTTCATCATAATCCTGCCGATCTGGCGCCTGTTCTTGGTCTTGACGTGGTATTCCTCAGCCTCGTCCAGGACAATGTTCATGTATTCATCGAAACCCACAATGTGTCCCTCGAGCCTCAGATTCACATTTTCGTACAGCCACACTTGAACTCTGCTTCGGTTCTGCAGGTAGCGGAAAATAAGGTTGATGGGCTGTACCATCACCTTTTGTACTTTGGGAGGTCCCTTGTACGCCATTGTTGCTTATTTATTAGAAAATTTGCTAAATTCACAGCCCGGCTTATTTTACAGCCACTTTACAGCGAGCGAAGAAGCGTCGGTAAAAATATTGTTGCCATATGAATAACAAATTATAAATAGCTAAATTGAATTTTATAAAATGTATATTTACATTATTTTGTTTGCGTTTGTTCCGCAATCCATGGTTTTTTTTGTTTAGAAGTACCTTCCTGATAAATTTATAATCTTAGTGGAAAAGTGCCGTGCAGAAAAAACGTCCGTAAAATACTAATATGTGTGTAATAGTATTTTTTATCTAGTTTAAGTTAATTATAATATTATATATGACTATTATGTACTACTTCTCTATGTTATAATATTATTTATTTATTTGATTAATGGGCGAGCAGCAAATTGCTGATGTGCCCATATCACACTGTGTCAAAAATTATTTTATATAGTCCACATATTATGGACATATATATTTTTAATCAAATACTACAAAGAAACTTTCACCCAGCAGTAACTTTTCTAGTTATATTAACGAAATATCAACATAGCCACTCAAAAAATCAAATGGAATTGTATCCTGAAAAATACATGTATGTATTTAACCTATTTTAGTTTATTACTTTTAAACCTGGCAACATAGTAATAAAAACTCTTTGGCGGATACAAAATGGCGGGCCAAATTATTGACGTTGACGTTTAATAAATTCAATTTTGAACTAGCGACTAAGCTTTATTAAGCCACATTTAATGTCATCACTATTGTCATCAGTCCTAAACGGTCCAAAGCCAAAATATCATGTATTTTAAAATTTATAGGAATACCATCATACCTACCTACCTGCTTTCTCACATAATATCTCTGTCACACCGAACACTTCCCTGACACTGACCGAGTCAATCGACCCATAAAACTTATTACATTACTATAGAGATTAAACTTGAAAAAGAACAGTTTTTCAGTGTCACAATAAAATAACAAACCCTCGGGATAATAGGACCGCTACGCGTAATTTTACCAATCTAAGAAGCAAAAATGTGCGATGGCCGGGAATCGAACCCGGATCAACTGCTTGGAAGGCAACTATGCTGACCATTACACCACCATCGCATCTTATCACATTACATTACAGATGCTAAAAATTACCTGGCCTATCTTGAATCTCCATTGCAGCAGCCAGCAATGTGCAAGCGCTCTCCACGCTTAGTGTGGAGGTGACATGGTCTTCGCAGGCTGATCGTAGATCTTCAACACCTAGGTCTGCAGCCAGAGTCATCATCTCGAATACGCCTGAATCTTGGAGCAGTAACTAAAGCAATCCAGCAAAGCAATTTTATCAATATTTGTAATTACAACATTTTTGGAAAATTAATAGTTACTATTATTTATATTTATTAAAATAAAAATAAAATGGCTGAGTAAAAAGATTTCAGACAACTTATTATTTTTTTGTTTGGTTTAGTACCTATAGCGTGGTATTTTATATATGTACCTATTTTGTAGAATACATTTTATTCATATAAATTACCTATTTACCTGATTCTGATATATTAAGGAACAAATGCGACATCTAGTACGCTAAGTTGTACTAAGTGAAGAGATTAAAAAAAGCCTTAGCTACTCGCCATGAGATGGCGCTAAAACCAGGCAATGCACTTAGTACCTACAGAATTTAGTGATTTAAATTATATCAACGTGTTATATTTATAAGAAAACAATATTATATAAAATACCTTTCCAGTGTAAACGTATTGAATAAACAGTCGGAATGTTTCTGGCTGCACGTGTGGCATGCGGATCGGAGTCGGCTGCCCACCGACAGATGGCGTCACTGTACATCCAGGGATGCGACACACCTCGCCGCGCTTTGTGTTTTGGAAGCTCTTACACCTGTAACAAACAATGAACTTAATTATTTTTTTATATTGTATCTTATTTAGGATTTATTGTTACTTTCCATCTGATATTTTAGTAAATATAATAAAGGTACCTATTGTAAAAAATGTTTAGTTCGTAAATCGTGGATACTATACAATCAAGATAAATAAATAAACAAATAAATCGAAGTTAAAAAACATAGATTCCTGGCCTCGGTTCACTTCAACGAGTAATTAAAAGTCAATAATCTCAGAAGAAGTAAGCTAACTTGGCAAAGTTTATAAAGATATGCGAGAAGTTAGGCAAGCGAGCTCGGGGTAACATGCTAGGATACCTAACCTACTATTATTTCTTTGTCGTGAGTTTGGGAAGTTAGGTTTTTTGAAAATGAGGCACCTATCCCACTGGGGCATGTATCCCGCCTTTACTCTATTTGACATGTGTAAGATAATCCATATTAGTTGTTTAAAGCATGAGATGTTATAATATCGTATTTTTATTGGCAGTGTTTGAAATCAACAGTAAGTAATTGATTTCATTGATTACTCTGTATTTGAACTCTCAAATCTGCTTATATTCGACGTCTGTGGACAAGCATGCACTTTGCTTGTTACATAACTACATTCGAAGAGATTTAGTTATTGGAAATTTTCTTGATTCTTTATGGAAGTACGGATCAAAAGCGTTATCTGTTATTTTATTCCGAAATAACACTGGCATCCAGCAGTACCTACGAAACCTTCGTAGCTGTGTTCCCTATATTAGTATTAGTGCCTAATGGTTCTAATTGCATACTGCAAAGCCACACGTCTCAACGCCGCCTCTCTCATGTCGGTACGGCGATTGGGTTTTTACATGGTTACTGGTATTTATCTAATAATTTAAAGTACGTTTTAGTACGTCAAAAGCAAGAATTCAGGTTCTACGACATTTTAATACGCGCGAAAAAAAAGGTAAAACAACAGATTTTTTATACATTTTTCATACTAAAATTGCATAGGCCCGTGACAAAATGTATGGAAACCATTTTTTTATCATACTTCTATTGTAGAACAAAGGTTTTTGACGTCCTAAAGCTTCACTTAAAAGGTTAAAATTTGAATTACCAATAACCCTGTAGAAGCAATGTTTTCGCTCTGGATCGCTTCTATTTAACCTTTCTTAATGACAGCATAGGGTTACAAATTGTAGGTGATTAGGTTTGTTACTTAAAATTGACTTACTTAGTAAGTACTTACCTAATTCTGCTAATTCCTTTAGTCATAATAGTGTACACATATATGTATATTTAACATTATGCCACTGTCCTGGGCAGGCTTATGCCCTACATTGTGCTATAACTACACTACTAACTACGACTCGCCTGATGTTAAGTAACGTTGTAATCTACGATCTTGCGCGCTTATCAACTACTGTACTGTAACACACATACCAAATTAGTTTTTTACGCCAGTTTGGGCTACAATTTAGCACGCTTAAATTTCCTTTTTATTTGTGAATCATCCAAATTACTTTCAATAGTTATACCTAAACCCACAAACCACAGTCGTATCTTATTCCCCTGTCTTTCCAACCGCAGCCAATGACAGCCATCGTCCCTAATCAAGGGTTTAAACATTGATTAACAGCGTGCGGATAAACCGCGGTTTATTCTACCGACGAACCGGCCCGATAGATCAATTAATTGCTGAAGGGCGGGATTTGGAAGGCTTTCTTTTGTTTTTGTCTCAGAACCACATACATAATATAGAAGTAGTTACATATGGGCATAATATCTACTTCTGAGGGTCGTGAATCCTCCGCAGAATTAATTCGTTAGTGGAGTTCTCTCGGGCAGATACATCGTGGTGGGCGCCCAGGTTCTTCAACGGCATATACGCTTACGTGTCAGCGAATAGGTAGAACGAGGGCATAATAAAGGTAGCGGAGAACAGATGAACACTTATAAAACAGATTTCAAGATTACATTAAGTACACAATAAGGTATTACTCGTTAATATCATAACGATATGAGATATATCTCTGTATCTAGCCTATCTAGCCCTTTCTCCCAAACACACCTCCATCATAATCCATCAAGCCACAATCAAGTTACGATCCAATTCAAGTTCCAGCAACTAAACACAATTTGTATCTTGCGGCTTCGTGATGGATAGCGCTGCGACCGCGCGACGTCGCGGCTGACGTCGACGTCAGAGACGTCAGCGGGTGATGTCAGAGTGGCGACATTGCAGGGTTGTTGGCGAACAACGTCATAGTTAAGAGACGTCTCATTATATATCTTATGGTTGTTTCCATAAATTAATGCTTTTGTCACATCAAATCACAACAGTGGAAGTAAAGATTCTGAGAGCGACTCGAGCTACTTTTTATAACAACACGCCTCGTGTGGAGCCGCGTACAGAAACTGGTAGATAATGTTGTATTTCGGATTTAAATTCTATAGTGATATACATATGTAGATATGTGTGATGGTTTCTGTAAAACGGTGTATTTGTTGTTGGTTTAATGATAGACATGTCTGCATACATCTAAAACTAAATAAAATAATCTGGCTAAAGATGAAGCCAATGGAATATTATGAGAGAGGCCTATAACCAGCAGTGGACGAAACCGGTTGTGGATGATGATGATGATGATGAATGGTGAGTATCTGATATACTTTGTCTATGTGTCGCGATTTACATTAGCACGATTAATAGCAAGTTCCCGCAGCGCTGCTGGGGCTGACACTGACGGACAACATTAATCAGCTTTTTGTTGATCTTTGGGAGCTGGCGATAAGTACGGAAGTTGCGATACAAACTATGCTGGGATACGCATCTAATAAGGAAGGAGTAAGAAAAACATTAATTAGGGCAGATTTTAAATACGATAGGTAGGTGGTAGGTAGGGAGGGGTAGGTTATTAACATTAACAATCACAACTACACAAATAAATAAAATATGCCCCAGCCTCAACTCAGCATTGTATATTCCTGACATGAGGCTTGAGGGATAGTGGTAACTAACACATATATGTAATTTTAGGGGCGTCTTTAGTTGGCATCAAATTTCGCTCTAAGACTTTTGGAAATTCACGAAAGCACCATTAAATTATGAAGGTATATATCCGAAGTTTTGATTTGGTATTTGAGCAGCATACGACTAATTTCGTCACACGAGCCTTCTAATTTACCCTGGCTGGCAGCCAACCGCCGAAGCCTCAAATTACGCGACTTTCATTCAGCCAATGAATGCAAACGTGTAGTTTTCATACATTCAAGGAGTATGCTAGTAAATTACCAGTCGCGAATAGATTGGCTCTTCAAGCTGTCAAAAGATGGTTGATGAAAGGATCATTGAAAGTTGTGAAAATTGATGATTATGCTTATCAAAATGTTGCTTGGCATCTACTTTACATGACAGAAATGGGTGTCATTCTCGTATGTATCGCTAAGTTGTAGGATATACAAATATATTACAAATCATAGTATGAGTCTGGGCCCAAACATAATCATATACATTTTTCAACGATATTGTTATATGGCACAGAATCTTGAAATTACAAAATACAAACTGTTTCAGAATTAGTTGAACCTATGTTACAATGTATTGTACATTGTAACATAGGTAAAGTAATTTGTTATACCTAATGTTTGTCTTGTTAATCTTTGACAGACTTTTCGTTCGATAATACTTGTATTTATGAACGTACCAGTTAACCAGGCAAATACATGGCGTGTTTTACAGAACCCTCAAGTAATCGAATTTCAAACATATGGTAGAGCACTAGGCTTGTAAGCTGTTCTGTAAGTTACATCAGGAATCAACCCCATAAATTGGTACCAACCATGGCTAAGAGGAACAACATTGTGATGTGTAAGTCGGCACTGCATTGTGCGCGTCGCAAATTGACTCGGCTAGGTTGGCAGCCCTGCGCTTGACACCTTATTACGGCTGTGGCGCTTGTGGTCATTATTTCTGACGGCAAGTAAGCGGTGACGATGGCAAACACTTAGTTCGTAAGCATTTGGAAAAAAACTTGTCTTTTACTACAGGTGGCGGTCTTTAGAATCAAGCAACCTAAGCTGTTTTACATTTTTTCCCCCTCATAATTAAATACTTTTTCAGAGCTAAAACAACAATTTATAGCACTTTACATATATTAAAAGCGAAAGCATGTGTGTTGATTTTATTTGTCCATCTTTTACAATTGACAAATAAAACAAATAACATAAGAGCTTATCGAGATTTTGGTATAATAGGTGGTAGGTAATCCGTTTTAAGAGTAAATTACTATTTATGAAGGAAGACCGCGTATGAAGTCGCGAACATTCCACTAGTACTTAGTAACATAATAATTATGTACATGCACTGGGCTTGTCACACACACACACACACACCACATACACACACAAACACACACACAACACACACACACACACACAAACACACACACACCACACACACACAAACAAACACCACACACACACACACCTTACATTTACAATAGGTCTGTCATCCCATCTTAAATGTTTGGCGGTATTCAGACCTATTTAAACACAGATAACAGTATACACCAAACCACAGACTTACAAAAAAACACCCAAATAATGTTATACATCCAGACGGTTTCTTGTTGATTTAAATTGGAATTCTACTTGGATTATATTAAATTATAAGACAAGCACATTTGACATGTATACTGATATTGTTTTTCAAAATTGTAACTTCTAAGCCAAAATATTTTTTAATACTTGTTTAATTTAATTAAGTTACTAGAATTAATTACTTATTTTTATGTCAAGCTAAACGGGGAGAAGCCATCGGCAACCTAAACACAGTTATAAACTAGTTCGGATGCCTTTGGATTTTCATTCAATGTTATGCCATAAGTATAATGCAAAATAAACAAATTTCATTTCATTTCACTTATAACAAATCATAATCAATCCACTACTTACACTAAACAATAAATCAAATCTAACTCGCAAAATGTTAAATATTTTCCTACAATATTCGTGCAAACTTTTTTCCACGTTATTCCCACCTTTAGTTAAAGAATTGCATTCCATAATTTCCATATTGGCAAGTAGTATTTCCTCCTCCAGTAAACCCTGTGTTCCAGTGAACCGTAACAGTGTTCTACGAGGTGCTACGAGTTAGTGTAGCGAGGTGCTACGCGACGTAGCAGAAGTGCTACGAAGGATGGCACTTTTTACTAAACCTATCGAGCTGAAAATTATGCGGAAGTTGTTTTTTTCTTATCGAATGAGAGTGGCCAAACTTTGGTGTTGAGAGTTTATCAAGCCGCCCTAGAGGCGAAAATCGTATTTACGAACGAAGTTTGTTTGATGCTAAAAATGTGAATATGGAGGAATTAAGGATTTGAAGAAAACTTATTTTTAAAATTGCTGGTGGAATGACTTAGGAGCTAAGTACGTCAATTTAGTTAGTTTTTGTACGTGTAAGTCACGAGCGCGTGTTTCAATGAGTTTCGTAGATTTCACTTCACACGAGAGTGTTGTGAGGTGACCATTATTTCAATATAATATGCTCACACTTTAGAAATATCCAAATTTATTAGTACAAATTCATATTTAATGTACCTATGAATTACTTATTTGCTGGCTTTGGGTATCCCACTAAGTAAAAATATTTTTATTTTATGAATTAAAATTGAAACATTTTATTGTTTAGATTTTACATAACTAATCTTCTAGAAAAAAATCACATACTTTCTAAATTACTTTTCCTACGGTAAAATAAGACGACCAAAACATCTCTTGGAAAAAGAGGAATCATTGCTAACCGCAAAATGAGCGTTTCGCGTACACTAGAACTTGTAATTACATTCGCTGTTTACCACACTCGCACATAGATGGCGCTGATTTCAATGCACGCATTGTTTTTTCCCGCTGTAAATATTGCGACGTGCCGTGGCGTAATTCCGAAGTTTTCCCATTTATTCCGACATTACGTCTAGTGTCGAACACGGCAACTTTTCTATACCATTTTTACCATGGATTTATAATTCCTATAATATTATTCTACACATATTTTCTTACGTTACCGTAAAAAATATGAGTGTGTAAAACCACTTAAATTTCGTTTTTAGCAAATATGCCTACACGTAGTATGTGTGAAACATCAGAATGAAATGAATGAATAACGACAATGAAGAGATGTGTTCCAAGACATGACTCAGAACAAAGAAAAAAAAGTCATGAGTCGTTTATGTAGTATTGTTTAGTTTTGTATTTTTATTGTGTTGTGAGTTATGGTGTTTGTGTTATTAGTAGTATTTATTATTTTAAAAGTTCTAGAGTATTTCTGCTGTGCGACATAATAGATGGCAAAACCTCAATTGCCTAACTCCAGTTTCACACTATCTTCAAATGAAACCGTTCCTAAGGTCCCATGCTACTTAATATAAAACATGTAGTAGTAATGAGTACCTATATAATTTCATGTTCATTTATTTACCCACTTCAAACTCTAAATTATTCATTTAACTTTCCTAAGTTTAAGATACACATGCGATCAGGTTTTTTTATCAACTATGAATTCCAAACTATTCGTTTAATCAGATACACACGCGATTGAGTCTTCAAGATACATTTCACACTTCCATCCTCCTTGGTAAGCTACACACGACATGAATTGTTACAACTTTGTGAATTGTAATTGAAACACGGTGACGCCGACTCTGAATTTAATTGAATTTCTAAAGCTCACATGATTGTGTTACGGGAGCTTTTCCGAGCCACTTTTGAAAGCTTGATGTAATCATTTTGTACTTAATTAATTTTACATACTAGACCATATTATTCCAGAATCCACCCTCAAGCAAGAGATTCTTATAATTCTTCGTATCATCGTAGTTATATAGTTGCTAAACTAATTTGGATTTGATATTGAATCAGGCGTTACTTTGCGGAAATCCATTGTTACTGAAACTTTGGAGAAATATGTAGTGTTTTTCCGCTGCGACTGCTCCTTAACCGACATCAAACAACAAACTTGATGGTTTTTAGGTGTGTTCCTCCATATACCACCGCCACACCTCACCTCCTAACCAACGTGGCCTCCGTGGATCTCGAGATTTACCAACACCGCACCTGTCTTGAAGCTTCGTTGTTCTCTTTCGGCAAGATATTCTGGTCGACACGTGTTTCGCCTCTCCACGAGGCATCCTCAGGACTCGTGTTGACTCTTCGAACGTCGGTCCGAAAGTGAGTCCTGAGGATGCCTCGTGGAGAGGCGAAACACGTGTCGACCAGAATATCTTGCCGAAAGAGAACAACGAAGCTTCAAGACAGGTGCGGTGTTGGTAAATCTCGAGATCCACGGAGGCCACGTTGGTTAGGAGGTGAGGTGTGGCGGTGGTATATGGAGGAACACACCTAAAAACCATCAAGTTTGTTGTTTGATGTCGGTTAAGGAGCAGTCGCAGCGGAAAAACACTACATATTTCTCCAAAGTTTCAGTAATTTGGATTTGTTTGATTGGAAGTTGATTTATTAAGAGCTTTTTAGATAACTATGTTTCTGGGTACTATGATCGTTCTCGGCTATGTGGTTGCAAAAATCACAGATATATAGATAAATTAATATACAATTCGACACACAAATACAACATAATATAAACCAAAAAATTAAAAAAAAAAATCTAAAGATTTTCTAAGTGCCCCTCTTTGTAGTAGTTAGAAGTAGTATGTTTAGTTTTTCTTCCCTTGTTTTTATATTTTATTATTGTAAATAAAGTTTATTGTAAGTGAGCAAAAAATCATCAAATATACACTATATAGTGGTAAATCAGCATCATCGTATAAAAAAAAATGGTATAGTATAGTAATACTCATATCAACAACTAGGTATAATATAATTATAGCTTGGTATAAAGGTCAAGTAGACAATAATTTGTCAATTGCCACCACACAGAGTACAGCACTTATGCAATAACCCCCCCCCCTTTAGTCATCAATCACCCCCCCCCCACCGCACCACCACGCCCTCTGGCGTAATTAAGTTCCAAATTATCGAGCTACGAGTCTAGCAGGCTTGTAAGCGGAATGTAAGGGAGATGATTATTTTGACGGTGCTTTGTGTAAATTTGTGTATTTAACAATATAACTACGACTAAAAGTTACTTTATTTGAGCGTGCCCAACTCTGGTGTCCAAATTTTCAAACTAAGGGCAAAACATTATATTATATTAGGTAAGTATATAAGTTGAACACCTTCATCGTAGGTAATATAATATATTTTCAGAAATATGATTCTACATACAGACAGATACATCGGAATGATTAATTTTGGCGTGTGGTTATATGAACTGATTATTTACAATTCTTTAGCTAAAAAAAGAAACTTATAAAGCAATACAAATTTTATATACTTAATACCTATTGTGTTAAAACCCTAAAACCGCGAATCTCAGCACAATTTTCGACAGTTCAACTAAATTCAAATGCGGTGGAAAGCAGTCGGATTTAGTGATTGACAAAACAAACTGACTGAGCTCAATTACTGTTCAATTTATAAATTAAATTTACCATGCTGATGCCAGTTGAAATCCTGTAGTAGCTGATATACGATAATTTAACTTTGCCATTAATCTATACCATTATAGAAAAAATAAAGTTTATAGTCGATTTATTCCTGTTTCAGACCTGCCACTAATCTCAGTTATTTTTACTGTGAAGGCCAATTTCTATAAATTTAAACATCATTAAGACAAACAGTCGTAATGAGATATAAAAATAATTTTCATTTTCGTTCAAACTCAAAAAGTACCAGTTTTACGTCTGACCCAGTTATCAACAATTTGTACAAGAACTGGAATTAACAAAATCGTAAAGAACTCTAATTTCGCTGCTTTTAATTCAAATTACTGTTTTTATAAACGGCGGTCATAAAAATTAAGCTTCCAAGTTATCGAGCTTAAAGCTCTTTTACTGGCAAATGAAGATTTAGCCGACGCCGCGGCAATGTCGGCTGTAAACAAAATTACCAACAAACTGCAAGTAAAAATATAAATTGTTATTAAGAAGGGATGATTGATAGAGGCAGCTTCAGACTGGGGACTGAACTTGTACAAGTAGCGGTAATGTACCGGAAATACAGGATCAGTATACCGTTCCCGCAAAAAAACTAAAATCTATGGAACTCTTTATTTGTGTCTTACTTCCTCATGACAGAGGTCGTGCCGTGACACCTCCGCAGAATTAATACGTTGGCGGAGTCTCTTAGGCAGATATGTACATACATCGCGGTGGGCGCCCACGTCCTTCCTCGGGAGAAACTTATCCTCGGATTATATGGAACTACTAAGATAAAATATGTCTCACTCAAGCTTTTAGTGTTCTGTGAATTACATGCCCAACTCAAAATTTAATTCTTTCGGGTTTACATCCTCGGAGTTTCCACCCAACATCCAAGATGTACTAATCGTTTCATTCCGGTACTTCCTTCCCGCGCTCCTCGGAGTTGCGAACTCCGGCCATTCATCATGCAAAGTGACGGCCCCAGCTGTGCCCAGCACCTGGCCTTACCTACTCAGCTATATCCTGTAAATAGAGGCTGTAGGGAACTAGTACATAAACAATGAATGAAGGTATAGAAATATAATCGGCTGTTTGTCCAGTAGGTACGGCAGTCGTTAGCCATGTCAGAGGCCCTTAGGCGGCTTGATAAACTCTCGACACCAGAGTTGGCCACTCTCATTCGATAAGAAGAAGAAGAGAAATATAATATGTGATTAACACATGACATTCAGGTATTTGAACATAAAAATGACACCCGAGGAATATCCAAAATGTAAAAAAATTGGTACTGTACTGTAGGAATAAATTAGGTTATTTACTGTTATTTATCTGAGCAATGGTCACAGCCTTTGTCGTCATTGATGTAAAAATAGTTTGCATTTGCAAGCCCGGCTCACCATATACGTACTAAATACCAGATTTCAATAGCTCGAAGGTTCTACCAGTGTCAAAAAGTATTGAATCGCCTAAATTTCTTTTAATTTTATTGTTAGTCTAATGTTGAGCTGCCATTGTATAAAAGATATCAAACTCCTCTTACGGTTTGCTTTATCTATAAGCCTTTAAAAGTACCTACACTTTGTCTTATGACAGTCAATTATGTAAAACTATACACATACTAGCTGGTGCGCGCGACTTCGTCCGCGTGGAATAGTTATTACCATAAAAACTGTTCTAGTGAGTTAATCTTAAAAGATAGACATATACTGTCGCAGACATTTTGTTAGATCATTTTAAGAGGAATAATTCTTTCATACATATTTTTTTTGATATCTTTAACCGTTTTCGTAGCGCACGCAACGGAAGCCCTCAAAGATGAATAATTTTCCGCGTTTTTACCACATTTTCCATTGTTTCTTCGCTCCTATTCGTTGCAGCATGATGTTATATAGCCTAAAGCCTTCCTCGATAAATGGTCTATTCAACACAAAAAGAATTTTTCAATTCACACCAGTAGTTCCTGAGATTAGCGCGTTCAAACAAACAAACAAACAAACTCTACAGCTTTATAATATTAGTATAGATTAACACAAAAATGTTTGTAAGTAAGTACAAATAAATATATCTTATTTGGTTCTAGTGTCCTTATTGTGTCTCCCATGCCTCAAGTTTATGGCTGGCGTCCCAAATAGGAGCCATTACCACTGACCCGGATCCGACGGACACAAGAATCCTATAAAATATGGCCGCCCGTACCAACCGGATATGTATTATTTGCTTCCGACTTTCATAAAACCGATACATTCCCTATACAATAAGTTCAGCTTGTACCTACTAATATTGTGATGTTTTGAGCTTTTGGTTTGGCTGACTAAATAATGGTGGTTTGTTATTGTAAGGTTTTTAAATTACCGTTTCACACACAATAAGTCACAATGTCTACAACCAAATCCTTGATTGATTATTACATATTTATATTCGTATGCAATTGATTTAAGAACAATCAATGAGTTCATGTGAGAAGCCTTTAGTTGTTTGAAAACATGATAACATGGGTTGCCACTTCATAAGATGGAAAAAATGCGACTTACTGCGTGAGTTACTGGTCCTATTTTTTTTTTATTTGTGTTTCATAATAAAAAATACCTGCAACTAGATGTATTTTACCAAAGAGGCGCGTCTCATCCTCAACCACACGAAACTTCACCGATATATCAAAAGGAATAAACTCGATACCGAAACTAATTAATAGTGCCCTTACAGTTATTTTTCCAATTTACTTCTAACAAACAGTAGCGCAAAACTTTTCGCATAAGTTAACTAAGGCCTCGCCACGTTTTGTAACTACATAGTGGGGGGGCCACTATCGTATTTACTAAACAAAACGTATGAAATCGCCTGGTTCCAAGTGTCACCGTCTTGTACAAAACTTTGTAGAATGGCAGAAGTTAGTGAATGTTTAGTGAGCTCTGCCGCGCCCTCTGCCGGCCTTTCGCCTCGCCACATGTCGACTTTCCTATTTCCATGTAAATTCGCAGACGACTGTATTTTTTTCTTAATCCCGAATGTTAGAAAAACTTTCGTAATACATAATTCATTTGGAAGATATTTTTTATCAGCCGAAGTAATGGATATTGTGAAGAGAAACTTATGTAACAAAAAATATTAATTCTTGTTGGTAGGTTAGGTATAATGTTTCTTAGTAGGTATAAAACAGAAAATATAAAATAACACAGAAAAATAAAAATCCTATAACATAACTTAGATGCATATCTATCTTTCTAAGCTTATAGCCAAGACATAGTTAACAGTCTCTCCCAACTTTCAATAGATGGCGCTGAATTAAATCGCAATTGTACAATTTTACACAAGTTTAGGCAAAGGATTGCTTTACGACTTTATCGTCTTTTACATGAAAAGAAAATGTAAAGCAGGCGATGAATATTAATACCGTGCAATGTAACATCCTTCCCGAGTCACGGCTCATCAGCTAAATGGCTGCACATAGCGAGTAATTCATTTGCATTTGAAACACAAATTATGGCGCGCGACGGTGAAGCGCTATTTGGATGAAAATGCGGGAATTTAATGTTGAATTTTATTATATTATTAATTTTGTAAGGAGCTCACAAAATATTATGTAAATATCAACACGAATGTAGAATTTATTTACATTGAACACTATTATTTATTCTATGCTATGTAAAGTAACTTATCCGGTCTAAAGAAAATGATTATTAATTTCGACTGTGTACATCATCTCCCGTATGGTCTAGTGGCTAGGATACCTGGCTTTCACCCAGGAGGCTCGGGTTCGATTCCCGGTACGGGAAATCTTTTTGCTCACCTTGCTATCAAAATTATTTTGTGCGCGTAAACTTTCTCTTCTGCTGTTCCAA
>OZ026825.1:11158974-11372526 GCA_964023185.1 Macaria liturata | reverse complement strand
AATCTAATCTTTTAACCGATCATTAGTATCCCCCTAGATCGTTTAGCAATAGGAAGTGCGAGTGCAGAGTGGCAAAGCCGACAGATAGGAAATTACAACCCGTCAGCGTGGAGACCCGGCCCGACAGACCGGCGGCACTACCCGCACTCGCCGCTAGGTGGCGCACTACACAATTTGATTTGTTTAACATCCTGCTGCGAAAGGAAAAGAGGAAATGGTAGTGGCTAGGTAGTGTTTGTTCAAAATTTGTCCAATTATGTTTTCAGGGAACGGTACAAAGAACTTTGTTAACAGAGGCTGACATGATTGGTTATTGTATGGGAAAATCTGTCAGCAGCGAAATGAAACTATTATTTCTCTTACCTTTCACTCATAATACAATGTGTAAAAACCGTTGCTATTCCTAGATAAAGTGAGATACAAAATTATGGGATACATGAGGTATATTAGTTTCAAAAAGTGTTCTACTGTTAGCATCTAATAAATCTGTACGTGTAAGCTCAAATAGCTAAATGTAAAGTGTTGATAACGCAACATGTTTTATACAAAAAAAAAGTGATTTATCCAATTCACCTCGTTGAAACATAAACGGGAACATTAGCAAATCAATTTATTTTGCTTTAATCTAAGAAATATTACGACGGGCAGTATCGCACTCTGCGCCGGCGCAGGCGTCATAATTCTACTGAGTGTTTATTTGAACAGATGTAACTACACTACATCAGGGCCTCCTAACTGGCTCGCTAACAGATTTACGACCCACTCTGGTTTCTATGAACGTCGACATACATTAGCATTTACTAAATAATGATAAAATAAGAGGGTACGTCGATAATAATTTTACTAGTTTGTTTTCGTTTCTTCGCGCGCAGCGCTCGTACGGTTTCCAAACTGAAGTGATGACGCGCAAATAGGTTCCTTTCCAATGAGGTATTTTTATTTGCTCTTGTTTATGGGGGGCCAAGGTTAATGTCTGCCTCATGAATCTCTATCTCATAAGCGTAACGTTTCGATTTGTAAATAAATTGTAGCAAAGTAATTGAAAGAATTATAGGCGGTGTCTCTAGCGTTTGCTGTTGAAATATTGGATTGGAATATTATATGGGTCAATTGGATTGGACGATCGAGAGCTCAGCCGCTGTTGAAACTGGAATTATATTACACTGAACGTCGTCAATAGGTCAAGACATTGACAAAATGTAGATTAATATAAATGATTTTATAGGTCTCTCATTATCTTATAATATATTCGACAGAAACAAAATTTTACTCTATGAAATTATTATTTAACTTTATGTAAGTATCAAGATTCACATTACAATTACATGTCATGTCACATAACAATGAATATACACTATAAGATATGAGACGAAATACACTATAATTAATTTCTTTGTTACGTCTTAGAAAATGTATCATATCGTTATTATTTTAAGTAGTTGCATGCGTACCTACCTATACCTAAGTAGCAGGAAATGGTCAAAGATAATACCAAAGCAGAGGATGTCGGTGTCACTAAGCAGCAGTTAGTAGATACATATAGATAGCGTATATTTTTGGTACAAAATCAAATACGACACACCTTTATCGTTATCAGTGGTCTAAAATAAACAGTGTCGATGGTATCAATCACTGTCAGCGGTCGCCAGCCGAGATAACACTATTTATACTATTTTTTATCCGATAGTTCCATGAATAACTGGATTATATCCTTTCTGGACGACATATTCCTTATTTACTTACACGTGTTTGTTGATAACGGAAGGGGTGTGTAAATAAAGTTGTTTGTGATGTTACAATTTTGGATTACGTTCGATAATTCGTGTTTCTTTCCAGTTTAAGACCGCGTCTTGATTTGTTGACTTGACGACTGTTGCTGATAGTGGGAAGTTGGCCAATATTTTTATTTACTGATAAATTAGGTAGATAAGTGTCCGTTTTTTAGTCATCAAAAGTTTGATACATATTTACATGTTCCATAGTTACTAAATACCTACATATAACATCATAGGTACAATTTAATCTTTTTCATGGCAAAACATTTCCTTTCTCTCCTCGCTTTGTCATGTCAATAGTACCAAGGCAAGGAAAAATAATAAATATCTATAAAATAATGAAGCACCACTCACAGTGCCCCGTATCCCTTGCCGAGAGCCACTCAATCTCCAGCTCAATTAATTAAAACTCCCATCCATAATAATTAGCTTTCACATCAAACAAAACAATCACACTCTGTGACCGGAAATAAGAAAACCAATTAAAGCGGAGTACTAAACGTCACCTAACCGTTGAATATGAATGGAGTCTAAGGGACCGCGGTCTGAGGGACGCACGCAGTAGGTACGCGCTCGCCCGATGCGATCTGCTCGCAATTATACCACAAAAGAATCAATTAAGACCGCGGCGCCGCAAAGCAGAATGAAAACAATATTGCACTTGCAACGCTTACACTCTTCAGCGTTTCCGTGCCTTACCTTGCGATATGGCATGGTTAGGGAGCGCTAGAGGCGGACAAATATTTTCGGAATGGTGGTTCTTAATGAATAAATGAATATTTTAGCACTATGTAAAACTTTAATTCAAATTTTGACGAGTAGGTACCTACTATTAATATTTTTAAAATCTTTTAAATATTTTGTAAGTGGAAAAAAAACATAAATTAAAGTACGATGTTCAACTATATTATACGCTACAGAAAGTACCTAGGAAAAAGGTAGTAATTCACGTAATCTAGTTCCTTAAAAAACCTTATTCATTCTGCATGTTATGACCCCTGGCTTGTAGTACCTACTGTCTAACAAGTAGTAATAGTAGGGGCTACATTTTGAGTGAAGAATAGAGCTAAGTTGTTTGTCTAAAATACACATGTTTCTTTTCATTGTCACAAGATCAATATATATAATTAGCCATAAAATGTTTTTTAAAACATTTTACTAATTAAATTTTAATCTTTTAATTATTTTATGTGGAGTTGGCAAGTAACACGTGTTTTAAATCATTTTACTAATGCAGTTTTAATCGTAGTTATTTCATGCTTTTTTGTGGAGTTAGCAACAACTTATGCGGGATTGTTACTTTAACAATCTCGCATAAGTTGTTTGTTTCTTGATTGATCTAAGGAATGTAACAACTAGTACCATAGACGAATTAAACTCAAGCAAGTACTAACATATTTTTTCTCTGTCCTATTCTCCCCGTACCTAACTCTACTCGGGCTCGTCTCGCGAGTTCGGCCCTCGTCGCTTTGAGGCGCAGATCAAAGCACACGCGCTTCTATTAGCCCTGATTACAGAGGCGCTCTCAACATCCCCCCTCCTCCCCCCTCCTTACTTCCCCGCGGGTCTCATTGTCCCGCGCGCACGCCGCCGGGTTAAGATCGCTCTAGTGTCATCCCATGTATAATTAGCTTTGGTACCTTTGACGTTTGTTGCGGTTATATTGCCCGGTTTAATCAGGCCTAGACGAGAGGCTCGTGGCTGGTTGATGGGTAAGCCGTAATGGACTAAGTTTTTTATAATACTTACACTAACATTAGGAGTAGGTAGGCGAAATAATTTATGAAAAATTTGAATAATTATTTCAAATGTCAATTAGTAAAACCAAATTTATTATTTTTGTATGTGCTGAATAAAACATCAAATTTCAATACCTTGCAACATTTAGTTTGTTACATTATGTTCATTTCAAATTGATTCTAAATTTCAGCCCTCAAGTCAGCTGCGTCGGTGGTGTAATGGTCAGCATAGTTGCCTTCCAAGCAGTTGATCCGGGTTCGATTCCCGGCCGACGCACACTTTTGCTGTCTTAAGTGTTCAAATGTGTTTTTTTTTGTTATCGTTATTGCAATGTAGAACTTGATAAGTAAATGATAACAATACTTGTTACACATGGTTTTTATCGATTACTTTGCATCATCACAGAAATACTTTTGAAAGGTTCACAAAAATGTCAACAGAAGGCGCTACTTGTATCCAAACACTCGCCGCTAAGCTTATTTATCTGTAAGTGAGGTTAAAAATAAATTATTATGTACTTATATTATGTTACATTCAATAAATTTAGTTATTGTAATGTTAAGAATATGATCTATAGGTTTATCAATTAGACAATATTTTATATCAATAAATCTTTATCATTCCTTACCTAAATGACTTCCCAGCGTGTGTGCAATTTGGTGCAAATCATGCAGAATCCGCGGCCGCTCCCGGAAATTGGGTGTTCTGTCAATATTAACGTTTAGTGAACCCTAAACTTGTGTTACAAGCTTGAAATACGCTTTATTGTAAGGGTTCATAGGGTTCATAATTGATAGGCGAGTGGTTGAGTAATTTTCTTCGGATAATAATCGTGTTGTAAGTTTCGTGAGGGGTTGGAGTTATCAGGAGACATGAGAAGTTGGTAAATGTACGAACGTATGTTATAGCTTCATATGTTTTTATCACAGCATAGAGGAGTTGTTGTATTTTTTAGTTTGTTGGTCCATTTGTTTATCTTTTATTCCGCAACGGAATTATTGTTGTTAGTTCAGCGGGGCGTCACCGGTTTATGGTGGAAGTTCCAAAGACTCGCACGAAGCGCTTTGATTCTACCTTCATAGTAAGGACAGCGAGACTATGGAACTCTCTACCTGGAGCCCTGTTCCCAGAAAATTATAACCCAGGGGTCTTCAAATCTAGAGTAAATAGGTTTCTTCTAGGCAAGCGTGCTACATCTTAGACTATAGTGGTGCTTAACATGAGGCAGGCTATAGTCAAACGTAAGCCTATAAAAAAAAAGTTAGAATTAAATTATCGTAATTGTTGATAATTAAAAGTTACACATGAGGTATTGTGGCATAGGGTCCCGAATCCCGATACTGATATTAGGGATTATATGTTCGGTGCTGATTGGTTAATTTTTATCCCAATACAAAATGTGAGATTCGCGTTTGACAACTACGCCTATTTTTGAGCGTTGGGTGCTGCAGTCTAGGGTGTGCGATTACTTAGAATTTTACCTGTGTACTTATTTACACTCGATTTGAAGGCTTTTAAATTTTACTTTAAGGAAACAACTTCTTTCAATTAACGAAATGAGACATTGCGTATTTATTCGAATATAAAGATACGTTTAGACTCAAGTATAGTCTTTCTTTCCTATTTAGAAATCTGCAGGAATGCCGGAAAGGCCTGAAGCCTGTCAAAGAGAGATGACGCGGGCGCTGGTATTGCGATGGCAAACAGAGATACTGTAAATGCTGTGAAAGGATCTAGGTCGCCTGCTGAGGAGGTATTCTTGAACGTCTTTAACGTGTCTTATAATGATTTTTAATTTTATCTTTTGTTTGAAGACGCTGTATTTAGTCAAGCAGAGAGATGTAAAATTGTTTGTAATTGAATGGTGTTGGAAATATCGTGATCATAAATGACTAGAATAGAACTACTTAGCCAGAGGCAATCCTATTCAGTGCAGCCGTTTGTACATGAACAGCAAAAAAGTATATAGCATATACATATTATACATATATCAGCTCTACATAGCATCGACCATTCTTCGCTATCATAAAACTGCCGCATCAGAAGTAGTTAGATCATTTCGTAAGAATATTTGGCGTGCTCCCAGAACTAGAACACATTTTGCTGATCGTGCTTTTTCATATAAAGGTCCGTCTCTCTACCAGATTGCGGATCGCAAATTTAACATACTACAGCTATCAAGATTTGCCTGCAAGAAAATAATAACAACATGGCTACAATCTCAGGATTACGACGAAACGGAAGACACTTTTGAAAATTTTTATAAAACATAACAATGAGTGGCCTGGCTCCCAGCTAGTCAGTGCCCCTCACTGTAATCCCCATGCCGTTGTTTCAATACCAACTCTGGTGAAACGGGCACAGAGATGAGGCCCACCGACTGGCTGTGGCCCAGGCCACACAAACAATTTTTTATTTTTATTCACCACAACTCTATTCCAACACGCAATGTCTAAAAACTCCAATCGGATCCCCATTATGATAGTTACTAGTTTCGCGTAATCCGACTGTAGTAAAACCCTACTTTTTTATAGTAGCAATACTACTTTATTCTTGTTTATTTTATTTTTTATTTTTTTCTCTCGTATACATGTTAAAGTTTGATGCTGTAAATACGTAACAGAAAAAAATGTTCACCTCACGTGCCTTTTCGAAATAAATGTCTATACCTATATAAAATAATATATTTTTCCGTATAAATTCTTCTTTATTTATAATTATATATTATCCATACATTTCACATATTATATACACACACTTCGATATACATAATATATAAACAAACTATATATATGTACCTAATATTAATACCAGCTTTCATACTTGAGTAACAATGTTAATAATGGAGGTATTTAATAATTATTTACTTACTTACATGATAATACATGATAATATTTTATACCTACTCATAAATTTACCCAAATACTGAAGTAGGCAGGTTACAATCAGCTTTCTGGCAACATTAACTTGTCATCTGTATTCGCTCACTTTATTATGTAAATACGTAAATACCGACAAAACTTGTAAGAAATTAATGTGTTGTTTTTATGTTTTATGTTCTTATGTTTGCACTAAAATCACTAATGTAAATAGTTACTATAAGCCATATCAGTGTCCTCCTTCCCAAACACTATTTTATTAGTCTGTGTTGCTGAAGGATCAGTTGTAAAACTAAGGCATCAGGCCATATCAAATCTTGTTTTTTGTATGAAGCTGTCTGTGTATAAAGCTATACTTAGTGCTTACTAGATTGCAATCAAGACACTACAGGTAAGTACTTAGTTTTGAGTTTTGAGCCCACGCTTTAGCATGCTTTAGTTTTAGAAAGTTTTCGTTTGGGAAGAATGTTGTTGTGTTGTGTAAAGTTTGTTCAATGAAAAACACTAACTTCATAAGTTTTCTCCTCAATATTATTATGTACTAGCTTTATTGTTTCTTTATAAGAAGAAATAACTGGACATCATCACACAGGTGCTGACCTAGTTTGATGTCCAGGGTTCACCAACTAGTGTATAGCCCTAAGCCCTATTTCATAGTTAGTACAATTTTCAAATGTTCTCTATTGCTATACCTGTTTCTTTTATTGTGGTCAAATAAACGTTATTATTATTATTATTATATTACAACATTTACATACCAACTTGATAGGAATATATGAAATCATATCATATTGACACATCGACAGTTCAGTTATGTGTAGGTACGCGAGTATTACGTATCAGTTTAAATAGCTGAATGTATAGTGTGAACATTTAAAATTAAATTTGGTGTAGGAATAGATTAGAGCCTGGAGAACGTAAACCCTACTTTTTGAAGAAAGAAAGAAAGAATATTATTTATTATAGCAAATACTAAACAAACGAGCACAAACAAGAAATACATATATATATAACTACTTAAATAAGATACATATTTGCCACAATACAACCCCAACTCAGCATAATTTTTATCCGTGTAATACCCAACATAGGAATAGAAAGTAAGCTATATGTTAGAAAATTCAATAACATAATGTACTGTCACTGTTCTTTGTTAAAAAAAAATATTTGTATTTTAATTAACACGGTGTATTTGTGTGTGAAATGCGTCTTTGCAAATTTGAGTTCCACCATTTCTTACTATCCGAACTAATGTAAATCAGTCAAAGTATCTAATATAAAATGGGTATGTAGGTTCCAGAATACGTGTGCTTGGTGGCAAAGAGTCGTCGCTAATTTGTTCAGGTAAACATGCCGCGGGCCGCACGCGTCTGAGCTCCCAGACTAACGTCTTACACTAGTCCTGTAGGCTAGTCCTATCTTGGAGACTCTGGCAAGGTATTTATGTATCTAAGAAGTCATCCACTGATTCTATCGTATTCCTGATTACTGGAGTAATATACAACAACAACAACAGGAATACAAAAGAACCACGTAATATACTAATAAGAATAAAAAATACTAAACTTGATTTGTTTTCAAGCAACATTGCAGTTTACGAGACGAGATTTACTTTTGACGTAAGGAACAATTGATTTGTTATTAAAGGGAAATAGTTATACCGACAAGGAGTTTAACAGTTTCTTTAAGACCAGTTTACTCCTTTTTAATAGTAATAATTTGAATTGACAAAAACTTAGTTTGCAGAATTTGTACTATACTAGAATATGCCTGTATTGTGGAGTGCAGGCTTCTCGTTAGGTGTTACACCATCATTATTCTTGACTGTACGTATAGACAATATAGGCATCTATAGGTATAGTATACCACCACTTGACCCCCCGCGGTCCTCTAAAAAGCCATTAGGGGTGCGTTTGATCCACCGCCGCGCTTTGATTGCGCCGCTTGTAGGAGCCACTTTACAAACTATTGCTGAAGGACGCATCGATACTGATTAGCTGGGAAATATTAATTGGGAAAATTTAAAATAAACTATGTGTATCCTATTTCTTATGTAAAACGTTTGCATGTGACCATAAAAATTAATTTCCTATGAGAGTGGCCTATTCTAATGTCGAGAGATTAAGAACTGCTCAAGGAGCCGTCTCATCCGACCCACGAAAACACCCAAAATAGAATGCCACTATTTAGTTAATAATCCTACCTACAGGCGCTCACGTGACCATAATAATAACGCCCTAGATAAGCTAACATTATGTTTTATCACAGAATACATAATACAAGTTGTATCTGATAAAAAACAATGATATGACGTGTCTAATGGGAAGTATTGGCATTTCAGCTATAGTAACAAACTATCTTATGTATTTCAAAACTTAGCAAAATATTCTGTTATATTGATCATATCTATCAAAGTCGTGCAGTTAATTAACCAGAACCGTCACCAAAAGTAATTAATGTTTGAGTTAATAATTGGTGATAAAATCTTTTCACAACCTGTAGTATGACCTAATTGGCAAGCTCTAGAGTCAAGATTTTTCCTGTACTAGCTTTTCACACAGGAACCGCATGATCCTGACTACCGCTGAATTAAAAACTTACAAAGTACAAAGAATACCCTCTTTAAGTAGTGCTCGCATTAATTAGCTGCTTTCAAACGTATGCTGACATCCGACGGATGTGACGTCACTATACCACGTGACGTCATGTTTGTGTGTACAGGTTTAGTTTGTGGTTTAGATTAGCAATTTACTGCAGAAATTTGAAAGGGCAGCCAAATTTATCCCAATAAATGCATGGGTTACTTGCAGCTACAGACGTTTTCAAGGTATGTGTCATGGTAGATAATCAAATGTTTTTTGCTTTAACCTTTTGTGTAAAAAAGCTTGTTATAACTCATCATGGCTTAGATTATCTTCTATCAAATGATAAACTCTGGAATTCGTCTCTTTGTTCTGGTGTCTTTAAACCATCTTACATAGATTAAATTTGACGTCGCTCAGTTTAAAATTTCTCGATACCACATACGAAATGTAATTCAATCTATATTTATGTATGTATGTATACTATTTATATACAGATAATGTGGGTACAAGCATGTTTATATCCATAAATCCCATCAAATCGAAAGTAAAGCTCACTGGCTGTACATTTGCTAGCGGCGTCATTTTTCCGCGCCGATGGCCTAATGTGACACAAGATCGCATCAACGAGGTCGCAGGTTCGAGTCCCAACAGTTCCAGGTCAATGCACCCACTCTCTCCACTGAGAGTAAGTCGAACTGGCAGGATGGTAGCAGATAATATGATTTTTATTGATAGCTCATGTAGCAATGTTTATGAGAGTGGCCAACTCTGGTGTCGTGAGTTTTCAAACCACTGAATAAATAGCTAATGATATCTACAATTATATATTCTGGGGTAATGGTACAGACCGTAATTAGTTTCTCAATCATGGCAAATTTAACAATTCCTCTTTTGCCTAAAAATTGAAGTATCAACTTCCAATCTTATAAAAACCTAAAGTAAAATCGATTGCAAGCTTCACCAGAAAAATATATGTATATGTAGGTACATGAAACAATTTAACGTAACTTAACCTTGGTACATTGGATAGTCATATAGCATAGAGCGATCTTTTTATACATTTTTATAACATCGATCGATATACTATTTCACCCTCTAGACATTAAATCCTCTTTGTCCAAAGTTGCGTGTGTTACCTCCAGAGGGCCTAACGAACGTCTTTGATGCCTTTGTAGCGAGTTGCTGAAGGAAAGAGGATTCGGCCAATTTGTACGCCTTTTTGATAAGCTATAAGACTATTCTATTTATTTTATTGGATTTCTGTCACATGTGAGTGTTTGAGAAGGACATCTTCCAAATTTCATTTATGAGGCAAACTACTATGAATCGAAAGTTCCTATCGTCTTTACCTATTGAAAAAAAAAGATCAGAGAATCATTTCGACATCCATACAAAACACAAACAAAACTCGTGCAAACTTTCTTGAAATAATTTTTGGACCTAAGTCGAGAATCGACCTTTAAACTCTATAAAACACACACACACACAGCCAGCCCCAACGGCAGAACAGCGATGGTTGCTTCCACACAACCAGCATTATGCTGAGTTGGGGCTGTGTTGTGGCAGATTTTATGTTTGTATGTTATGTTTTTACTCGTGTTTGTTTTTCTGTTAAATCTGTCACAATAAATGTTTTCTTTCTTTCTTTCTTTCCTTCTTTTTTTCTTTCTTTCTTTCTTAAAACTTGATAATGAAGAACTATTCAGTTTTCACAAAACGTGTGCAAAATTTTATGAATGTCCTTTGGTTGAAAATGTCCAACGTAAGTGATTTGCAAATAATAAAATGGTAACGTAGATAGTAACCTCCTTCCTTTTATTTAACAAGCATCCAGAGTGGTTAAAACTCAATCAGCTTCTCATCTAGTGTCAGACTTTCAGATTTCAAATCGCATCAGAAAGCCACCCGGTAGCACTTGTTTGTAACTGTACAACTCTTGTACAACTCGTGTATAAAGTAGTAGCAAGTCGATCTGTGTGCTCATCACACATTCCCTTTGGCGACGCTCGCGGGCCTAGGGCTGCAGGGGGAAGGTTTTTAGCTTTTTTAATTAATAAAATAATAAATAAATATTCCGAGACATTGCCCACAGCGCTATCTAGCCCCATACTAAGCTTACGCTTGTAACTTGGGTACTAGATAACGGATATAATACTTACATACTTTTCTTTTGTAAATACATACTTATAAACAAAAAAAACCTTCTCTGAAGCTTTTATTTTTATTGCAAACACAGAAGAAAAGTAATGTACAAAAGAAAAACAACTTAATATAGTGTCACAAGTGGCGATCTTATGGCTAAGAGCGATGTCTTGCGGGCAATCATTATATGTAAAGAAAGGAATGGAAAGTAAATTCGATCAAATTATAATAAAAATGTTAAATCATTCCAAATTTGTGCAGTGCAAAGATCATCATATGGATTTATCATGTTATTATGATAAAACAAATTTTTAAATAAGCAGTGTTTACCATCTGCTTATATTGAAATGCCGGAATGGGTATCTTTTATTTATACCAGTAGAATGTTCTAATTAAATTGTTTTAATTACCCGCAAAGCTCTTATTACGTAACTATCTATACAAATAATGGCAATCATAAAGTAGACATTGTTTATTTTATTGACTTTTTCATTTAGAAATGTTTACGCTTCTGTCTGTATCGTAATTGAATTGAGTAACATAGGACAGATTATAATCACACAAAGATTTCAACATACATACACTAACACTGTAAAGTGTAAATTTTATTATTTGTGTTATTACGGAATGAAATGATGTGAAACTGTGTGTTTGTTCCCAAAACGACTAAATTGTTGGTAAATATAATTTCTATTAGTATAGTTCCAGCACATACACTTTATAACGCACTTTTACATTTTAGTATAAATTAATGATACGTTTTCAGTCAGATTACGTTTTCAGTTAGTTAGTTATTTTCAGTTTTTTAGTTCAATAAATAAAAGCGTGTTTTAGCTTTTGACCTAAACATTTCATTATCTAGGGATAATAAATAAATAGGGATGTAATGGTTTCTGAAATAATCACAAGACTAAACTAGTAATAAGCGGCTAGCACTTCACACGTCAAAATTATGTCAAAAATTAGAAATTAATTTAGTCATGCTTTACGGGAACTATAGTACAGTAACACTAGATTATTATATTATTACAATTTACTTTAAGACAAAAAAGTAATAATATTACTTTAAATTAACAGACAGCCCTACCTTCCAGTACTTGTAGGGTTAGCTCAAAGGAATCCTTTCGATTCGAGCTCAAGGAGGGAGGAATAGGTCAATGAATAACAAGACTTTCGTTCCGAGTTGGAAGTATGACTGACGATCCAGGAAATAAGGTTTTGAAAACTTTCTGATACTAAATTAATTAATTCAGTTTTGAATGTATACTTAGCTTATTTGGGAACACATTCTGTTTTGTGTATGTACCATTATAAATAAATAAATACGAAAATGTGTTATATCGTCATATGTGATGATGTGGTATCATCATCAAAATTGGACCTGTTTCGAGTAATGCTGGTCCTTATTCCTTTCGTAGATAATCACAGTAATATTATGGAGCTTGAAATATGTATCTGATATCTAATTATGATTATTCCATTCTTGTGTCAAATACTTTACAGCGATTTGATGAAATTTAGCTATAAAAGACATCAAACACATGCATTCTTTTTCCTGAATAAGTCATGACAAAGTTTACATACTCAAAATAAAATGTTGATAAAATAATATAGTAGGATAGCATTTTCATACTGTCGTATGCATCCAACACACGTACCTACTAAACATCTCATATCTTTCCCGCACTCCTTAACCTTCAAAGCGTTTATGGTCGGCATCTTCAAGATCGATTCTTTATATCTTCCCGGCGTTTGAGACTCGCATGCAACCCCAATTACCTACCCTCCGACCTCTGTCTCTGTCACACCTACTTCATACGTATTGCCACCTCTTTCCATTGCAAACGTCATTGCGTGGCGCATTGTCTGGAATAAAAATTGAAGAAATTTGAGCTTTGTATCTATTGCAACTAGCTTGAAAATTGAATGAAAGGTAAGGGGTGAAAAGGAAATTGGCATTTACAACAACAGTGGAAAACCCAGTTTTCCGCAGCAAAATTTGAAAATGGAATTCGAATGCGGCGCTCCCGCGGTACGGCCACGGTAGTGGTTTCAGACAACGCTTTTAATCCCTTGTGATATGAATTAGTTTTGTTTGGCTTTTTGTTTTGGCTAGTGAGACTTATTTTGTGCGCTTTGTGCGTTCGGACGCGGCCGCACTCGCTGACATGTGCCGGCACGCGAACGGTTTTGTTCCATTTTCGGTTTTTGAATTTGGAACTTTTTACGTCGCGATCTTCTTTTTAATTTAATGCGAGTTGAGTGGCCAGTGTGGGAAAGTTGTGGAGTGTTGCCATGTCATTGCTGCTTAGTGCAGAGTAGGGTTAACTTAGTTGGTAAGGAAAGTAAAGTGTTTACTAGTGGCTTATGCTTGTATACGATTTAGGAATATAGTTCTAGAATAGGGTAGCATTTAAACGTTTTCACATAGCAGTTCCTGAAATCGGCGGTAGAACAAGGTAAGAAAGTTGTCAATTTTTTTTTATAAGTTTTATATTTATGTAAATTTCTATTTAAACTTATATAAGTCATCTAAATCTTTATCAAAATGTGTTTAGAAATGTCTGCGAGTGGTTCAGGTAGGTAGTGCAGCGGCGTGGGTCGTTGACCCCGTTGCCATGGCAACGGTGTCATGGGCTGCGCCGGTTGCAAGTTTTCACAGCCTTATTGAAAGTTGGCGGGATTTTGTATCACTTTCCAAGGCTTTTTACTTATAAGATGCTTTTTTGATAAGCACTAGTTTTATTACATATTCTGGTTCTTTGTATAAGAGTGATGAGTGGCTGACTTTAGTGTTAAGTGTTCTAGATATAATAATATCACAAGGCAAAGGTTTGATATATTGGACATTATTTTATTTTAAATGTTTGACTTGTACTACGTTACCATCTGACGGTAATGAAGTATATTTTATTTAAGCATCTGTTTTTACATTTGAGTAAAATCTGACTTGCAGACAGCTTGGAAACAATAATGGATTAAAAGTAGCCTATGACACTTCTAAGACCTTACACCAAAAATCATGATGATCCGTAAAGCCGTTTCTGCGTTATGAGCGTTTAAAAAAACAAATAAACAGAAGAAAAATCTAAAAACAGCTGAAACGTGTTCTGTTATAAATTTAAAGTGTACCCGATTTTTTGGAATATTTTCTGTGTGTGATTTTTTACCCTCTAAACCTTTATTATATGTATGGATAGATAACAAAGAATATATTTTGAGTAATAAATCAGTAACATACTAAAACCCATATCCCTCTGCAAACTATAAAAGGCTGTTTAGTTACTGATAAGCCCTCTAACCTTGTAAAGTGGTCATAAACTCATTGCGGTTTATATTTACCACTTCCAGCATTTTATTGCCCACTTCACGATATCAGTAGATAAATCTAAGCTTTGGTTGAATGATTTAACACACTACTGTTTGTATTGTTCTTTTCAATGATGTTAGTATGTGTTATTCATAAAATCCGTGAAATGTCTGAAACTTTAGAGATTACTCTTCAGTTTATTAAGTTACAGCTAAGATAATATTTTAAAAGCAAAATTATTAATAGAAAGTAATTTATTTTATTAGGAGGAAGTAAATTTTCATTTATTTTATGTTGTGGTGTTATAAAAATAATAGAATTTTCTTATAAGCAAGATGTTTTTCTGAACGGCTGAACCCCATAAAAGGTACAGATACAGATACGTCAAGTAAGTTAAAAGGTCATAAAAGCATGTTAGAAATAATAAAGCAATGGTTGCTAAACGTTGGCAACTGATAGCGTGAATTGGACAATAAAATTGTAAATGAGGCAACTAGCGCCCCCTACGGGCCTATCATTTTATAGACCACTTTGAAAGGACTGGGTTTATTATTAGAACCTTTTATGGTTTTACAAGTATTCAATATAATATGTACCTACATACATACTTGTGATTTAATAACTCAACTGATTGCGATATAAATTTGATTAATATTGCCAAAATTAAATACATGTTACATGCATTAGGTCTACTTTTTGGAACTAGTTTTTAAGGTTATTATAATAATAATAACTTCGTAGTTAGATAAAATGTATATTATTGACTAAACTTTTAGCACAGGTGTAGTTAAACAATGTCTAGTGATAATTACACCTACAACTGATATTTTATTACGACTGTTTATACGTTTAGGTCTCTTACCTGTTCGTAGTTTTATAGCTCACTTGAGCTTTAATTTATAGACTATCCTAATCGATAGTACTTTAGTTGAAGATATGATTCTAACCCTAGAATTAGCCTGAACTACGTAAGTAGGTATAGATAAGTATCTTTATCCTATGTAATATATAGGTATGATTGCGCACTTTACTCCTTTAATCATCATCCACTGATACGTTGCCATTTTTATAGGTACCGTTTGGTTTAAAAGACTACGTAATTAGAGAGAATCAGAAAGAGAGAGAAATTAAAATTAAATTTTGGAGTTAACAATAAATAATAAGTGTGTTAATATGAATTTAAAATATTTCCCGAAACTGCAGAAAGTAGTGAAGAACTTATTTTCTTTCCTTTTACCATCTGTAGTTTATCCTGTAAGTTCCCTCCCCTGGTATACCTACTTCCCGAGGCGTGAACAGTGAGTCTGGCTGGACACCTCGCCACCTGTGTAGGGATTCCCTCAGGATCGATCCCCCCGCACCCCCCGCGCCCCTCGGAAACTTGCCCTAGATAAAGTAGCAGGTAGAGAGATAATAAATAAAAAAAAAAACTTTATTTTACTTGATATTGTTACACAATTTGTTACACAATTCAAACAATTAAAAATATTAGTTTAACTAGGCCCGCAAATACGGGTATAGGCCTCCTCCTCGTGTTGCCAGCTCGTTGGGTGTTGTGCCGCTTGTGTCCAGGCAGCGCCTGCCACCTGCTCGATGCGGCCCCTTCACCTGGAGCGGGGTCGTCCTCTGCTGCGGGTCGTGTCTCGGGGTAATATAATAAAGATACATTTATTGTCATCAAATAACATATTACGAATTATTCTAGTAGCTCTGCCTCTTACATTAGAAACAACTGTGTTAATAATACTCGATATACCTATATAAGTGTATGTGTTTCGTTCAGAGTTCATACTAATATTTTGAGATAGTGCAAGAGCATCTAGTGTTAGTTTGTGTTTGCTTTTTAGTAAACTGTAATTAACTTTTATTTCAGACATTGCTCTCATTACATTCATATTGAAAAATCGCAGAACAACACATCAAAAACAGTATCAATTGATGATATAAATGGCCAACACAATGCCATCATTGATACCTGAGAAATTGCTGATGTGTTGTCTACTCAAATTCTAATATTGTTGTCTAATAAAAATATGTCTCATCTACAAGTTAACTTAGTCAGTGGTTAAGGCTGTAATATCGCCGATGCACCCTTCCACTTATTATAATTTTATATTAAGCGAGGGGCCGCCGATGCTTTTTTGACGGGAGCTTGCTTAAGGGAAATTTATACAGCTTTGAAGAAAGCGGTTTTTATAACGAATCTTACAATTTTTATAAGAGTTTTAGCAGGTATTTTTTTTTATGTAAAGTTCTTTGTTGAGCGTATCGAAGTGAGAGAGAATAATCATAACTGCCAGGATTCGAACCTACGTGTTTCCACAAACACCCATGCTAGGTGACTTGATCATGAGCTATGCCTATGAAAGTATGAATAAATATAATAATTTATTTACTATCCATTGTTATAACAGATTACACATTTATAGTCCAACAAAACAAACTGGTTCCTCACAGACATATTTCAGACCTTCTTCTTTAATATAACTTAGAAATTTATCGAGAATTTTGGCATAGCATAGCTCTTCTTTTTAATTGAACCCACATACGAGTCAAGAGAGAGTCAAAAATGTGAAAAGATCTAACATACTTTTAGGGTTTATAAATTATATTGGGTAAGAGGTACATACAGATACAGGTATAGGATAGATTGATCGACGGATATAATTATTTATTGTAACACACGACAGATAATAACTATTATGATGTATTAAATACATTTCTGTGAGTTGGATATTATTTTCTCCCTTATAAGACTACTTCCTAGAAGTAACATTACCCTCAGTGGCGAGGTGTGAAGCAATCACCACATGGCTCGCACCACCACGGGTCAGGTTACTCAATATGAGCTTTACGCACCTAATCCGGAGGGTCGGGCTAATTAGGACATGTTCAAGTGTTTTATAGTCTTCTTTCTTTTTTATGAACTTTCTTTACTACATATCTACGTCTTGGTTGAAATTGATTGGTAAGGTTTAATACGAATGTACATATATAGTAGTAGCATAAGTAACTCGCACTAAATTTCGCACCATACTATCCTCCTTAGAAATCTAAATTAACAAACGATTAATATTAGAACGCAATAGATTAGATAGATTTAGATTTAGATAGATTAGTATTGTGCATTTTTTGTCGTTTTTTGATATAATATTTAAGGAAATCAATCAAATGATTACAAAAAGATTTTAAATTACCTATAACCTATTTTAAATACATTATTAGTGTTTATGTATTCTGTTGTACATTAGGACTCTTCAAACTCAAGGCAATCCGCCTCTTATACAATTAAATTCTGTCTAAAAGTTAGAAATAAGTACTTATAACTATTTTTTACATTTCTTTTAGTATTTTCTCCGAAGTGCCTGTACAAACGATCTCACAAAATGTCTAGCAAACGCTCGTACAAGTTTATTGCAACATCTTGTAGTAGAAGTAGAACATGGTGTATGAATTATTTTATCGGGAGTGTAGCGAGAGATCGTATCGACAATATGGCTCCCGTGGTCTGTGTGTGGTGGTGAGTGGCTGAACGATGAAAAATAAAGGAAAATAATGACAAAATATAACTTAGACATAGTCTTTTTTATACATAACATTATGAGGTGAAGGACTACGAATCCACAGAAAACTGAAAACACTTATTACTGGTGGTCTTTAGTTTACAAAACATAAACTTTATTTTAATTGCTCTGACCGATTTTTAGGAGTAAAGAACAGCTGACGAGATTTATTGAAAGTTTGTTATTGTGGAAGTATTTAAAGCCATTTACTTCCCAACTTGAATAACATTCAAGAGTTATTAGATATATGTTAGACAAGTATTCTTTTTTGAAGAAAGTTTGTTTCTGAAACTTGCTGTTAAATGTTCAAATCGTTTCCGCTTATGCACTGTACCTCGGGCGCACATAGTGGCGGTGTGTAGTCGTTGAAGTCAAACTATCCGAGAGGTAACCCTACACCGTAATGTACTTATTATGTATATGGTTACCACCACACAGAAATATATAACCTAAAAGAGCTTAACTTACAAAATATACTTACTTACTAGGTCTTTTATACTAATATAAAATCCAATCAATTGAAAATGTGTCAAATATAAAATTATTTATATAAAGAAGTATATGGTAGCACATTAACATAATTATTAATTGATGTTTTTCACACTGAACAGTCCAGTCAGCTTGAAGCAAATACAAATACAAAATTATTTATTAACTGAAAGTATTACATAAAACCTTAAAAACTAATATTTACAAACTTAGATAGAGTTACGGTTTTTTACCTAGGAAGGTTTGTTAGTGTTCTTGTGAGCCCTGCACTAAGTTTACACTTGTATCGCAGGCGCCCACTTCGCTTTGCTATAAGTTTAACAAAATTACGGTGCGGTTTTACTTGCTACCTATGTGTACCTATAACAATATTTGTACATAACTTATTATAACTTATAAAAGTTAAATTCTAGGTTACATTATTATTTAAATAAAACTGGCTCAATCTTTCTTTTATTGAAATGACTGTGTAAAAGCTTGAACTGGGTAAGATTAGGTTACAACTATGGGTTTGAACTATGTGTATGTGTGTGTGTGTGTGTGTGAGTGAATGTATGTGTAGGTATGTGTATGTGTGTTTGCGTGTGCATGTAGAGAATGGAAGGAAGAGAGTGGGAAGGGTTGTTTTTACTGTACTATCTTAAGTATATCTTCTGTTTCAGTGTGAGTGAGAGATGATAAATATAGCAAAACAAGCAGACCTTTACAAATTTAGCGTAAAAAGTTTTAAGTTTGATAACTAGGTCTAGACAAACGGCAACCAGTCTGTAAGCGTATCGAACGAATAGAAAGACAAATGTATGGGATTGACATTTTGGTGCGCTACGTAATTTGATCTGACGAATAGAATATAAAATTCACAGCCAAGTGTCAATGTATTCTATTCGATGACACGTCTAACTAGAATCGAACGTTTATGTCCATACAAATTGAAGCCATGTGGCCACAGAACAACGATCGGGCCACATCGCCCCCGCGCGCGCCCCCCCATAGAAGCGAAATGACTAATAATACGTGGTTCTCGTTTGGTCCAGTAAACATGCCAACCTAACCTACGACAGCGCTTGTCAGTCTGTTGTCAAACATAGTCCGAGCGAGAGTGAGTTTTCGGTCGTTTTACTCGGTTTTACAGCATGATAAACTATTAAATATGTCCTGGTGTCAAGTTAAAAATTGTAAGAACAAGTTCCAGTGTTACCGGCGTGAAATACCATCCATAAGTAGTAAAATTTCGTAATTTTAATAAATAAAACTTTTGACATTTTGAATGGCATTAACACATTCGTTGTCTTGACGACGCTACTTCTCGATAGCAAAGTGATGTGTAAATGGAACCTAGCAAATTATCGATAATCGATATAAAGTATATGATGTTTCTGGATTTGTATGGAAATGTTTCTGGATTACGGTTTTTATTTAACACATACCTACTTAATTTACAGATTTCCAAAAAATCCAGTGTTAAAAAATAAATGGATATTGGCGACCGGTAGATACAACTGGTTTCCTCTTAAAAATGCCAGAATATGCTCCAGTCATTTTAAAGATGATTTGATAATTAAATAAAATAGATAAAAATAAATTTGCTATAGAGATAGTTTCGGTCCCCGGTAAGGACATAGGATAGTTTTTATCCCACGGGATAAAAAAGTTTTTACAACGGATAACACCGCGGGCCATAGCTAGTTAACTATAATTTGTACTTAAATAATATAGTTATACTAAAGACATATATTTCCATCTTCGAAGTAAATGTGTAAATAATCGATAAAAAATATCGACATTGCACAGCCGATGAAGTTGAAGCGTACTGTGTACATGAACATCTCGTGCGTCGTAGTGTGCGTGCCGAAAGTGTGTTAGTTTTAGTAAATGGTGACACCTGTTTTGTATCAAATAAAGAAAGAATTCGCCTCTAGTCACAGGGCGACAAGCATGGACTTCAAAGCTCTGTGCATGTGGCACATTTTGACAGTTTAGCGTTCGAATCGCATCTTTGGTGAGCGTACGACAGCACCTTGTAGTTTGCGCTACAAAATGGCGTATATTTCATTATTTTTACTAGGGTTTGAGAGAGTTTTTGCTAGATAGTGTAGTTTGTCTCTATTTTGTGCCGGAAAATCGAAAAAAATGCATAAATTATTGCTTTTGGTAGCTGCGCACAACGAAGAAGTCTGGCTCAGGCGTCAGCAAAAAATATTGTCCAGACAATGTTTGGAGAAAATCGGTGATATGCCGGAGTCACTTTTTATCGAAAGATTTCGTTTAAATAAGACCACATTCTTTCAACTATGTGAGGATTTGTGTTGCCATACTCAATTACGGGGAACAGCGGATATTTATTTCATTGGAAATAAAGGTACATAACTAGATCAGACGATCCTTTTCAAGTTACCTATTGTTTAAATGCAATTTTATGAAGATAATTTATTACCTACCTTGATTCAAAAGGACCATGCTTGTTCTTTTGCAGGTCCTTTGTTTTCTTGAGTCCGTACAACATAACTCTGCGCGCAACTAGCAGCAGCACTTATGATTAGAATTGGCCTATGTGATCAAATTGCAATCAGAACATTTTAGTTCTAATTTTATCCGCGCGCAGAGTTATCTTGCTCAGCCCGGCGCCAATGACGTGAAAATAATTTCAAAGACGATGACCTCGGGTCATATTGACCCGAATTAATTTTTCTTTTTTTTGAAAATTTATTGAGTCATCTCATATTTATTAAGTTTCTATGTATAAAGGGTTCTTTATTAAGCTAATAAAACAATAATAAAACGAATACATTACACTAATCCGTTTTTTATTAATTAATTAACAACACATGCAAAATCATCTATAAAAACACAACGTACTTATCTATATTTTTAATTTTTGGTAAAGATTTTTTAATTATAATAGAAATCAACAGTCTTCTCTAGTTAGAAAGAGATCAAATCAACTTCTTGTCATGCAAATACAATGAGATCAGTCTTCTACTTCCTCATTCAAAGCCATGGAACTACTGCAATTATTGCACTATGGAATCACATGGTCTGGGCATAATATGTAAATGTGGCATGCTGAACAAGTATGAGTTTTTTTTTATCTTTGCCGTTGTACTGATTCAAGGTCAAGATTTTCCGATGCATCTGAGTCCGCATCACTGGCCTCTTGTTCACTTTCACTGTCATTACTACGTCCTGATAAGTGATCCTCAATGTCAATGTCTGAAGCTGCCTGGAAATCTTCATTTTTGGAACCAGACTCTTCTAGCAACACCAAAATTCTTGCTTCGTCATTTGTCACAGACATTTTGTCTAAAAACCTAAAAAAGAAAATCATTAATTAACAATAAATACTAAATAAGCGAAAAAAATTAAGCCACGAAAACACCACACCACCAATGACGCTGGGTCATACTTACCCACAGAAATCTAAATAAACAGGTTTTATTTAGATTTCTGTGTACTTACCCGAATTAATTTGACGCACGTGTATCTCGCTGCGCAGGTAGCGTCGCAATGACCATGGCAGCGGAACGGGTAGAGAGTAGCTGTATCTCCAGCTACACGAACGCTCAAAGCACTAAATGGTCACTACAAATAATTATTAACGTTTGAAAACACTTCGGGTCAATATGACCCAGCGTCATTGACGCCGGGTTAAACTCTATCATAATATGAAATGTCAGTTGAAAGTGACGTTTAAAACGCTCAGCACCATAGACAAAATATAGATTAGCGTTTAAAACGAATAGAGGCAGCGTGCGCAAACTATTTGTACGTTTGGCTTCCAAATTCTTAGCGAAAACGCTGCAGCGTGAACCGTGATAGGAAGAGAATAGATACGGACTGGTTGCCGTTTATCTAGACCTGCGACGAACGCTTCTAAGTGAAAAGGAGCAGAAATATTAAGCTGTCAGAATAACAAATAAACTGTCTTTACATTAAATTTTGTATAAGTGAGTATTTAATCTATTTTGTTGTACGTTATGTAGCAGCCCTATACTATGTCCCGCGGTGGAACAAAGGCTGGCAAATGACCACTCTAAGTCCTCCAAGTTGGTAACGGTTTGCAAATAACCTGGACTCTGGTTACACCGCAACACATACATATACTTCTTGTAGGTGTTGTTTTATTTGTATTTACAGTAGTTTTCCTACAAGTTAACCGTTTCAAGTACTTGCTTAAAAAGTATAAAAATTACTTACTATTAAAGGTTTTAGATTGTAATTACGATATTTTTATCACGACCATTATACGCACGTATGTGAGTGGCTGGCGGTGGTTTTCTCTGTATTATTCGGCGTAAAATATTGCCTTCGCCTCAGGATATCACTTTGGATTGTCACTATTCTAAGCATAGTGATAACACATTATAACATTATAAACGGGTTCGATTCCCGCATAGCACAAGTAATTATGAATTTAAAAATTTGTAACTATTTGTGTTAAGTCTGGTCGTTTCTATGTATAATAAGAATGTATTTACAAAATAAACGTATATATGTATTATATCCGTTACCTAGTACTTACCCATGGTACAGCGTAAGCTTAGTATGGGACTAGATGGCGCTGTGTGAAATGTCCTAAAAAATTTTTTATTACTCTGTTACCACGCGGCGTCAAGAAGCAACAAAAATAAAATATACACATACTTACTTACATATTATGTTTATGTTTTAATTTTTGAATTGAAGGTTTTTGAAAGAATTATGACTTTATCAGTGAAATACAGAGCTATGCCAAGTATAATACTCGTATAACCTAGTGTACAGTTAGTCCCACTATTATCCAGTCTTTAAACCGCTCTCACGCTATCTGTGGCAGCCATGAGGGATTGACGCTAGAGCCAGCACTTCTCCATCTGAATGTTGATTCATGCTCTGTTTAGGAAGAATAAGCTACTCTATACTTAACTGGAAATGAGCAAAAACATTTAGGACCGGCAGGATTTGAACCTTCGTGCCTTAGTGCGGGGTGCAATTAACCTTAGTGCGGGTTTAGTAATTAGCAAAATAACGGAGGGCTAACTAACATCTACTTCACCGAATTAAAAACATTAACATCTGTATGTATAAGTTTTTTGCAAAAGCCAGGTTTCATATAAGAATTATGTTTATCACTGTCTCACTTTTAAAATAGAAAACTCACATTTATTTCGGTCTTATTTTGCTCACTTTGTTATCAAATTAGTATATGTTTTATATTAGTAGTATATGATTTATTATTATTGATTAAATTTGACAATATAGCGAGGAAAAATCCAACTCACAAGGTGAGTTTATCATTTTATCAGATATATTTATATAGCAACTAATTAAAAAAAATGTATTTGAAGTGTTCCAGATTCAAACTAGTTTATTTTTGAGAAAGCACTATTTTCAAGCCACTGGACTAGCTAGAAGCTACTGGCATCACTGTATGAATATTAAATTTATAATCTGTGACTCGCTGTGATTTATCGTAACGACTCGGGTTTTGGACGCTTGTTTTAAATGTTTGAAATGCTGGCGTTTATATAAATTTCATGGCGTGGAAATTTCAGCATTGAAAAATAGACGAAAAATTATTAGGAATTAGCAATGTGTATGTTGACAATGTCCACGTCAAGTTTACAGTGTGTTTTATAAATCAGTAGACTTATTTGTATCTGTGTAAACATACATCTATTTGAGGGTAAAGTTTGTTTTTTTGCATCAAAAATTAGAATCGTTGATTGTTTTTCTGTTTGTTTTTATTCGTGACAAATGTATCCTAACATTTTATATTCTTTAAACGTAACTGTACCTAAATAAAAATAGCGTCTATATTTGCCTAAGTTAGCCAGCTTATTTGTGCAAGGAACTCATTTAGCGGTAAATGTGTGCGGCAAGAAAGTCTCATTAAGCCACACCTGAGTTTTACAGAATTACACCAACTAACTAGGAGGTGCTTGAAATGTCTTCATTAAAAACTTATTTTTCACTAAAGGCTAGTTTAGACTGCTGAGAGGCGGCGGTGGTGCAGATTTTAATAAAGAGTAGATTGGTTATTATTTATTTTTTATGTTTATTTCTTTTAATTATTATATATTTAATTTATTTATATCTTACTAAAATTATAGTTTTAAAATCTTAGTACCTAATACTTATTGATCATTACGCCAGATTGATGAGGAGATTGGTGCGAAGAGTTAGTATATCCTGCCACCATTATTATTGCAACAGAACCGTTTAGGTAAGTACTTAACATTATATTTTAATATAATTTTATCTGTGTTGAAATCCTAATAGTTGTGTATTGTAATAAATATACGATTCCCAAAAACACACAGAAATCAACAATTCGAAAAGTAAATTTAGAGCAAGTTATATTTTTATATATATTTACTTATATACCTTTCACTAATTCATCGCTTGTTATCGTAGCTCATACTAAATATCCTACATATGATTAAGCTATTCTATACAAGTTTTCTGACGGTTGTATCCAAAGAAGGCGTTAATTAATGTCGTTGTGCCTTAATTGCGATCCGACGTCGCTTTGACGCGCGACGCCGACGCGACGCAACATCTACCACAACTGGGTATTAAAACAACATCTTTAAGTAAAAGTATTTTTTTGGTATATTTAATACATTTTTTACAATTTTCATTTGGTCAAATAAATTCGTATTTGTATTTAATTGTGATTTATGTAATAATAAGATGATTCTAGAATACTCAACAAATTATGACGACAGAAGAAAATCAAAGCCATTTTCATGCAAAAGTGAAAGCAAACAAAAATCACTTTGAAGCTGCGAAAAACAAACGATCTGAAAAAAAGCGAGAGAAAATTAATAAACCCGAGACGTGTGTCAACTTTACCCTTGAAAAAGTTTAAAGGATTTTTGTCGCGTACTTCACGCAGCAGAGGGGGGAGGGGGGAAAATAGGGCTGCCTGTGCAGTTCATTTAAATGTATTTATGAAAAATTTGAATAATATTTATAAATAATGCCTGTGAAAATGATGACTAATAAAATACTCATGACCGTCTTCATTCGATTACAATAGTGCACAATAATTGTGTAAAATACGTTTACTTTTGTCAAAAAGTTCACTCTTGTGTCGAGAGTTTTTAAAAACCACCCTTACTCTATACATGTAAAGTTTACAATAAGTTTCGCTTACACATAAAGATGAGCTTTTCAAAACATAGACTCCGATAATTTATTCTTAGTCTGTTTTGAATGTAAATGCGTTCCTAAAAAAAGTACGTGTATGTTAAAAAATATCTAAATATTTAGAAAACTAACAATGTTTTCTTTCGTTTGTTTTAATTAAAATACTCAAATTACTCTCTACCTCGCACATGACAACCCTGCACTTTGCAAATAAGCTCGTGAGTAATTAGGCTCACAAGAAATTACACGCGACTTCATACGGCGCATGTAAATACTTTAAACGCTGCCGCGCCTTGGGTGACTCGCGACTTGTGGGCAATTTGCACGAGTTTCAGCAATTACAGGATGCTAATGTTGGCTCCAGGCAAGTTTGTTAATGACACTGAAACTTGTGTCATAAGTTTCATAATCATGCTTAAGAGTTTCAGTTTTGGTTAGGTGTTTCCTTCTTAGACTTGCTAGTTGCAAAGATAGCTCCTATATCTCTCTTCGAGTCTGTTCCTCATTATTGATGGTAGGGACTCTCCCGCGGCAATGTTAAATTAATCATTTTTTTTTGGAAAAGTGTATCGTCAAGTTCCATTCCCGGAAGGCATAAATTTTCAGTTTTTATGATCCTGTGGTAAAGTTATCATAACGATAAAGAATCTTTATTGATACTGTAAAGTTGCAACAATGCAGGTACTTATATCATATAAGTTTATATAATTGTTCAGCATTTGTAGTAACAATTTAATCATATTTTGCGTAGTTACTGTTCTAATAAAAGCCGATCAACTAAGAACATGCGGCTAAATATATCTAAAGAAAAAAAGTTGATTTAAATACGTACAATAATAAAAAGGTTCTTTTAGTTGGTCGTTATCATCTTTTTGTGAAAAAATACATTTAAAAACTTCCTTTTATTAACACCCGAGTTCGCTTATTATTTTAAACCGGATACAAAAAGAGTATGACAATTTCAGAGATGCTCGCTTCCCAACTCACTTTACTATTTCTATCTCATTGTCCATTTGTAAAAAAGTTAGTGATGGTGTACAATGAGCCACATTTTAAGTCAGAACTTTTCTAAGTTTCGTAAACGGTAGGCTTTCAAAAATGAGGAGTCTAGTGCCTATGACTGTATAATTAATTATAATTAATTATAATTTTGTGTAAAATTAAATATCATGCTGCCTTAACATCTAATGCAAATAAAAGTGTTATCAAATCCAAGCAGACTATTTTGCTGAAAGTTTAATGAGATTGTGTTGCATAATGTACATATGTACAACCCGGTCAGAATATCTGTGCACCTCGTTTTTGTAACCAAATTATTGTTTTTTAATCACAAACCCTTCATCAATAAATTGATTTGAAAAGGTAAGTAATTTTTTTACCTCCACATTTCTCGAAAAAACTTTTTTTCACACCATACCCAGGCCGCCGATATGACGTCACGAGGTCAGGTGCACAGATATTGTGACCGGGTTATACAAATTTGTCTCCCACCACTCCGGTGGGCTGACGATATACTCGTAAGTAATACCGGGAGCACCTGGACCGAGACGAGAGGCGTACTAGAAGAGAGGCCTATGCTCAGCAGTAGGCAGTAGCGGGCTAATGATGATGATGTTTTACAAATAACTGCATAGCTTTCCAATACATAACAATCAGATTAAGACCTAGACATATTCTAAATAGCCATTAATAATAAAATAGTTCATATTTGAAAATGTAACTCCATCTACACTAGATCTAAGACGACTACAAAGAAAGCGTTTAATTTGACCCCCGGCAGAAGGAGATAGCTTATTGTCAAGTCGCTGTCCCTCGTTACACCAATTATACGATTAATTAAAAGATGCGGAGATGAGACAAAAGATTTAGTTGTGGATGTTTTTGGGAGATTTAGGGTGGTTATTGTTTAAGTCGTTTCAGCGTTGTAATATGCTTATTGTCTTTCACAGCATTAAAAAAAGTTATAATGAAAATTAGTCTAGCCAGCTGTAGTATCACAAAGATTTTATTATGGTACCTATTTTTTTTAAGATCTATCAAGTGAGAATACTAGGATATATGCAGCTGATATGAGATTATCATATTAATGCAAAAAGTATTTAAAAACCGTTAACATATCATTTTAGCGAAAATTTTACCGTTTTTCTTTATTTCACTAGTAGGTCTTACCAAAAGATACTTAATTTACACAAAAACAATACAAGACACTTCAAATTGTAACCAATCTAACCTACAAGTTTAGGCAATATAATAGAATTGTGACAATAAATTGCCAAAATATCTTTGATTAAACAGATTTTACTAACTTTCTCTACCAATGAGATCAACTACAGAAACCGCGAGACCTCGACAGCGCGACGCCGTTTAACGAGATAACGCACAAACTGTTTACAACGGAAGGCTGTAAAACGATTCGTTATCCGTTACCTTGTTTACTTCGCCGCAGTTATAACGAGAAACGTTTATTTTACAAGTAGTTGGTTTGAAACAAATAAACGTAATAGTGTTTGCTCGGTTTGTTAAGTTTCTTTATGTTTATGGATACATAGACATACACAATACTAATACTGAGGAATATATAATAGAATGGGGTAGTAGATTTAAGTTGTTTATGTAATTTCCTTATAGAAAGTAATAATAATGTTATTTTTTTTTGAGATCCTGGAACCAAACTACAATTCAAGCGACAAGCGATAGCGAAGAAGACAATTTGTAAGTTTTGCAAGAAGTTATTATTTAGATACGATTTCAAAATACGTTTCAAAAATTAAGCGCTCTATCTGTTACACAATTTAAACCACAATTAAATACATAATATTTAATCACTGAGATACTACTCTTATAAGCGTAAGCTCAAATAAAATAAAATACAGTGGTGTGATATCATGATCACCTATTGGCGTTTCAATTTCCGAAAAAATTGCGCAGAACCGGCTGGCTATCGCAAAATCTTTCGCCTATGAAGTGATGTGAAAATTTGTACGAAACCTATTTTATTATCATCAAACTTCTTTACTCCTGTCTTACTCAGCCTACTCCAAATCCAGGGGCGCACAACCCCTCTTCATTAGGTGCAGGCAAATTGCATCGCACGTGCGTCGCGTGCGGATCGCTTGGCCACCCCTGCATGAACGCTTGGTCACCCCTGCTACCGCGGTACGTAATCCAATAAAGGTTGACCTCCCCTGCTGTTTTGCCACCGGCTTCCGTTTGATGGAGCTTGGATTTTGGCATAGAATGCCTACAGGCTTATACAGTAGCACAGAAGCTTTTAGCTCGAAAGGCACTCTTTGCTTTGGGAATGGTGCAACGAAGTTATAAGAGTATGAGACAAGATTGAGCATATTGTAGATGGCTACGGTTGCTTAGAAAACGAATTTTGTGTAAAATAACAGGAAGAGAGAGTACTTTTTAAAATTACTAGTAGTTTTAATATAAGCTAACACTAAGTTAGGTGAAAAATGCCCCTAAATTATTTTTTCATTTTAAAAAACATTTTATTTTAAAAACAAACAATTAATGGTCAGACAGGAAATTACCGAACTTTACTGGCAATTGCTATTAATTCTAACTACATTATAATACTCCCTGAATATGGCCTGCCTGTTGCAGCAGCTGCAGCCTGATTTATGTAAATAGGCACGAGTAACGCCGCCGGCTCCGACTAGTATGGTCCCCGCCACCGGGGAGTTATTTATTTATTTATTTATTTATTTACAGACACAAAAACAACTTACAAACTAAAACTTATAATAAAATACAAACTTAACCTTATATATGATTTTTTTTTTAAATTTATAGGTCTAACTATTGTGTACAACTTTCTTTACAATATATATATATTTATACCCTTAAAGTTTGAAGAAAACGTTACTATTATAACCGGTAATATTACATATATTTATATTATTATAAGTTGGTTATATTGTAAGGTGGCATGATGCTTCTCCAAGAAACTATTATTTTAGATGACAAATATACAATTATTTATGTAATTACACATTTTTTGGACAGGCCTCAGGGTGCTTCTTACTTATTTATTCCATAAAGATTTGTTTTAAATATACAATAAAGCCAATTTAAATAGGCTCATGTTTGACTACAGCCTACTGCAGGGTTACTGAAGCATCAAGAAATAAAAATATGAAAATATTTAAAACCTTAAGTAATATTTAGCTTCCCTAGACAAATTCAATGGTAATATATTAATGTGTTTTTATAGTCACTCTAAAAACGGAAGTTAGAGTAATACTAAGCCCGTTATGGTAAGGTATGAAAGCAAGCTTAATGACTGTGTATGCGGGGATGTAATTCTCAGAGGAAATCACTCGACTGAGGGTCGGTGTGATGACTCACTGTAAGGAGGCAGGAAGGTTTATTTACCGCGGGTAAAGTTCACAAAGAGTTTTAAATTTTAAACGAATCTACAATCTTGACAAAAACACAGAGAGAGAGAGTAGATATAAATATGCCAAGAAGATTAATTTCAGGCCAAAAATCACTCTGATCTGCCATCATTGCATTCCATTATTGCGACGTTAAAGAGGAAGCCATGTATAGTTGGTCCATTGGTTCCTCTTTAACGTCGCAATTAAAACACAGTTTCACTTAAAAAAAAAAATTTTTGTTTGAGTAGTATGGAAAAAACAGTGTCCGTACATAGAATCTACTTAAGGTAATAGTACATTGTTGAACTAATACACTTGCCTTTACCGTAATGATAGGTAGTTTGATTTTTTACAGAACTATGCAGTTGCCAAATGCTACCAATGCTACATCACCGGTCGATAAAGACAGCTAGATTGTTTCACACCATAGCCTTCTCTGCGTTCCCTTTCCCTATATCTCACCGTAAATGCGTAATGACGACAAATAGGAGCCTACCGTGATATATAGCGCCTTGCTACGTGCTACGCCTCGACGCGCTACGACATGCTACGAGCGTGCTACGAGGGTCGTGTGGTGGACGTAAATCGATTAGGGGCTCTTTGTAGACAGAGGCTTATTAATGTAATTTTAGTTCAGCGCGGTAATACAGCCAGATCTGATGCTTGCTAGTTGAAGTATGAGTAGAAAGTTTTTGGAAGACTTACAATTTCTTAGTCACAAGTTTATAACCAAATCAGGGGATTACTTGACATGCCGGTTAAAAATGTTTTCAACATCATAATACATTTAAAAGCAAAACCCATACGCCATCTTTCTCGGTCTTTAGCTAATTCCTGGACCTCCTTATACAACACCCGCCTTAAGAATGTCTTAAAATTTTAGGTAGTTTACTATCTATTACTGACTGTCTTTGTTCCAAGCTCCTTAATTTACCTACTTTACTAAATTGTTTCAGAATTAAACAATACAAGCAAACTTGTATTTTAATGAATTTATGTTTCCCCACACTTCGAGATACAAAACAAACAAAACGATAAGCAAATAAACTCGATTACTGAGCTTTTGTTAACTTTAAGCGATTGGAAGATTCATTAGAACATGGTTTTAATGGTGAATAAGAATAAAATATTTTTATTGACACAAAAATACCTAGTCTTGTGTATATTATTTTTAGACTAGGTGGAAAATGGACGTATTTTTGATATATAATAATAATAATAACTTTTTATTGCAGACACTGAGATCCATATCACACACAATCACAAACAGAGAATATATACAATATTATATAGAAAGGTACATTTTAAGTTGCAATTGCTACCCATCGTTCATATGTTGCAGACAGCAGCTGCCGGTCCATAAGGCTTCTGACAATCTTATTTTTACACGTATCAATTCTGAACATGAAGGGTGCGATGCGTTTTCTTTGGATAGCGTTAAATGAGTCAACTCGCGAATTCGTGTACATTTCCGAGGCACTACAATACCACTTCAGGTCCATCAGGTGCCTGAAGACGTTGTTGTAGGCTACTCTTATTGCATTGTGCGACATTATAGTGTAATTGGTCCAGAGTTGACACGTGTAAAAAGACTGACAATATGCCTTAAACAAAGAAATTTTGACATCCATGGAGGCTCTGTGAAATTTTCTAGCAATCATATTTCCTACAACACACAAAGCTCTTCTTTGGCGTTCAATGTCTTCGTTGTCGGATAGATTAGACGTTATGATATGGCCAAGATACTTGAAACTAGTTACAGTCTTAACTATCTGTCCACCGATGGCAATTTCGGGCACATTGAGGGGCCCTTTTCCCGACCTAAAAATCATCATTTCTGTTTTCTTCGCATTATATATTAAATTATGTTCAAGGGCGTATTTTTCACAAATTTCAATTAGTTTTCGCAAACCCTTAATTGAGGGGCTGATCAGCACCATATCATCTGCGTAACTCAGGTTGTTGACATACCTGCCGTCCAACCTGAGGCCCACAGGCGTACTGCTCAGCTCCTCATGCAAACAATAAAATCTATTATTTTTAGATCGTTTATATATCACAGAATATATGAAATGACGTGGACTGAAATCATGCTGTTCCAATCGAAATGTAAGAGTATGTCGTATACGTACTCGTACATAGTACATAAGGTAGGAATTACCTACATTTGATCTAAAATAGAAACAAAATTTGACATTTATTTTATTATTGTAAATAAAGTTATGTCACTCAAAAAAATTTGACATAGAGTAAGTCTTAAATTCGCAAAAAAACAATGTTTACAAAAAAATGGCCCAAATCATCATTTTGCCACAAATCCAATTTTTCAAAAAAGAAGCAACACTTCAAGGCACGAGTTTTTTTATTTGTTAAAAAAACTTGTACTTTGAAGTGTTGCTTTTAAATTGAGACCACGGGGAGTAATTAAACATAATTGGGACGTGATCCGCCGCCGGAGATAGCTTTGATAAGAGTTTATTAGATTAAAGAAGTATTTTTAGATAGCTTGTTGATAAGTACCTACTGATACTGATCATGAGGAGATCTCTTTATACGTTTAATTTGACCGCAAGGTACCTACACAAGCAAAACTGTGGTTAAGGTTTGAGCTTTCTTTCGAGCCCGTTTCTTCTAGGCAAGTGCGCTAGATCGTAGACAACATTGCTTAACATCAGGCGAATTACAGTCAAATCTTTATCTAGATAAAGGCTCATGGCCTTTATCTAGATAAAAAAGCTTGCTTTCACGGGGATGGAGATATATTTTTAGTGACATTAACTATTGTGTTATTAACTGTGGCATTTGAACGATAATTTCATAGAGATTTTCTAAACATCTGAATAAATCAATAATTAATTATCTCGAATCAAAGAATTTTACTTATATTCTTATTATTAACAACAAAAGTCTGGACCGTTTGTCTGAGTTACTTACCATTTTTTTGCAAACAAAATGTAAAGAAATGTTTAATAAGTACTGTTACTTAGCAAACAGAATGCTAACAGCTCTTAACGAAGCAATACTCAGCTCTTAGTAGCTGTTCAAGATATTCTTATGTCAGACACAAAGCTTAAATAACAAATTTATAAAAATACACTTTAAATGTGCTTTGCTCCCTAAATGTATTTAACGTTTGTATGAAAGTGCTCAAAGAAATGTCAATACACATAATGATCATATGTTTTTTTGCAATATGTATATATTTTTTTTACTCAATAAACGAATAAAATTAAGTCTCGCGTTTGTGAAATCGTTTATGTGTAATGTTTTTAATTAAAAGTTTGATTTCATTTAGTTAAATTGTATTTTTAATACAATAATATCATCAAAATAATTAACACTCATTAAATACATATGTCAATAAGATAAACAGTAGTCCTTACAAGTTAAGTAATTGCTCATCCCATTATTACAAATGTCCAGTATCCCATGCAAAGGGCGAAATTAGAAGGGTAGCGGTCGAAAGATGGAGAAAAAGATACGTAGAAGGAGAACAGGCAAGAGTGACAAAACTGTTTCTACCTGCATGTTACGAAGGCCTACAAAATAATGAAGAAAATTCAACTTACCCCACTTATGACGCAGGCGATGACAGGACATGGGGGGTTCTCCGCGTACTTACATCGATTTAAGTGCAAGGATAGCCCCTCATGTATCTGTGACAAGGAGGAGTACATTTGCTTCTGGAGTGCCCAAAACACGGAGCAGACAGGTGCGACCTGGAATCTAGCACCAGCATGAAGCTCACCCAAGCATCATTGTGGGAAATGATAGCAGCGAAACAATCCAGGCCGTACCTGATAGACTACTGCACCAAAGTAGCAAAAGCAGCAGTTAATAGAAATAAGACGAGATGACACTGAGTGTCATCAAGCTTATTCAAAAGAAGTTTAAGAAAAATGAGCACAATCGGGTTCAACAGAACCCGGAGTATGTGCACATATAAAGAAGTATTATATGATATTATTATAAAATTTTATCCAAACTAAGAATCATCATAGCTTTGAAAATAAAAAATGAAATTGGGTAAAAAAATAAAAACGTTTTAATAAATTTATTAAACTAATTATTAGGTACATGTAAGAAACCTAAAAAAGGTCCCCTACAACGTAGGGGGTTTAATAATTGTGGAAGAGGGAGATAAAAAAAAAAGTAATTGCTCATAAAATCGCGAGTCAAACTTATAACACCCGTATTTAGTCACAAGTGACCAAGGTACAAAGAAAGCACTTCTGTCTCAAAACAAAAAGAACACGCTTCCAAGGCCTCCCGCGGGCGATTCTTATGAAATTCGCGCAAAAACTCCAATTTACAGCAAAAATGCAACTTTTCACGACTTGCCGCGATTTGCATAATGTTCACAGTTTTATTTTATTTGTAGAGCTGGCAACATTTTTACTGTTGCTTGTAAGATTTTTGACGAAAAGACAAAAATTGCCACACAAAAAAATACTACATATACGCATAATAGAGAATAAGAAACAAATTGGAAACATGTTGTTTAAGTTTGTACAGCCATTTAACGTTTGCTCTCATAGTAATCAGAGTGAAAATCCGAGCAAAACTTGGCTTGGATTCTAGTAATATATAAATATCACCACTCACAAAACTCACTTATTTTATGAGCTCGAAATAACAGTATACATTAACTTTGGCAACTGAAACTAATTATTAAGGGCGGTGTCGAAACATAATTCAGTTTAAAGGAATATTTCGTAATGAGTTAAGTCAAAAACAAATATTCGTGCGAAAGTTTCTTCGCGGGCCTTTTGTGGAGTTTGACGCACCGAGGAAGAGGGATGGAGGTAAGGGTTGTAGGGGGGATAAAATTTGGATATAAGTAAATAAGATATAAAACTGAAGAAAAAATGACATTGCTCAAAACACAGTAGCCCTATTTCACCTTCGTACAAGTGGAGGGAGGGCAAGAAGGCATCTCTATTCCTCTTGAACTATAATTTGTCGGTCTCCAAGTCGAGAGTAAGTCAGTTTCTTCTAGGTAAGCGCGCTAGATCGTATATTGCATATGTTGCTTAACATCAGGCGAGTCCTAGTAAAGCGTGAGTCTATCATGCCTTTTAAAAGTCACGTAGAATTTCAGTAGGTTATTTTAGTGAATATTTTTAATATTTATAATATATTATTAATAAGAAAAGGTTCTAGATCCGCCACTGCTCTGGTCCCTGACGTGTGATACGACGCCACGCGTGTCTGTGCGCTCCTCGCTCCGACACCTCGGGTTAAAGTAAAAGCCTTCGACAAGTACACTCGCCTGCAAACCTCTTATATTCTAAGGAAATTAACTTTGATGAGGGTTATAATTTAATTTTTATTTAAATTAAAACCCTTAAACTTTTTTAAGTTTAAAATCATACATCAAGAAAAACATAACTGATGTTTTTCTTGAAGTATGATTTTATTATTTATTTATTTTATGATAGATTATATATAAAACTAGTGGATTTTTGCAGTTTCACTCACGTTATTTCGCAATAGAAATCAGGAAGATCGAGAAAGCGGACAAAAACTAATATACATATACAGGTTTATTTTTATACAATGACATTATAATTATTAATTTTACTAATTACGAGCTATTTGGATAAAATAACGAAAATTAAAGTAACATTGTAATAAAACTGCTTGTTCGTTTATACCTGAAACTGTCATCTTTATACCTAAAAGGTTTATCTCAAAGTCTACTAAGATAACTTGTAGTAAGCACTTGAGTATCCGAGCAACCTGTACAAGTATTCCATCAGAGATATTGGCGCGCTCCTGCCCCTTCTGAGACTTACACTTACACTTACTAATGTTACAGAACTGAATTCTTAGTTGTAATAAATACTCACGTAATAGGGTGAAAATTGAGTGCAGTATGTCGCTGAAAAATAAACGATACAAAAGTAAAGTAAAATTAGTTGTCTGAAAAAGCTATATCGGAATATTCGATATCACATAAGGACATTGTTTTCCTTTTTACTGAACGTATTTTAAGTGTTATCTTTTAATATCCTGTTTTATATATTATTAAAAGATAAACAATGCAATTTTCAATTCTACTACCTCTTCAGTCTACGTATTTCCGAGAGAGCTCGCTCCGGCGGCGGGACATCTCCCATATATTGGGAGCTGTCATTATGAAGGAAGCAAAAACTGCATCTTACAAGTATTGCAATCCACGGGGAAATCTCTTTAATTTAAAATAGTCACCTACGTCACCAAACATTATATGATAATACTAAATACGCTTTTCCGCTCACCGTTTTTTAAACACGAAATAGGCTTACGTTTGACTATAGACTGCCTGATGTTAAGCCCTGCTATAGAAAAAAAATATAATTCATAAAAAAGGAGCCTATGTGTCACTCTTGTTTCTTATCTTATGATTATATTGAGTTCAATTCAAACCAGTTTACCCTTTTGAGCGTAAAGGAGAAAGAAACATACACACTCAAAACTTGGTATTAAATAAAAGTGTGATGTGGATTATATGACGTTTATATAATACTAGCTGTACCAGCGACTTCGTCCGCATGGAATAGTTATTACCATAAAAACGGTTCTAGTGAGTTAATCTTAAAAGGTAGACATATACTGTTGCAGACATTTTGTTAGATAATTTCAAGAGAAATAATTCTTTCATACATATTTTTTTGATATCTTCAACCGTTTTCGCAGCGCACGCAACGGAAGCTCTCAAAGATGAATAATTTTCTCCGTTTTTTCCACATTTTCCATTATTTCTTCGCTCCTATTAGTTGCAGCGTGATGTTATATAGCCTAAAGCCTTCCTCGATAAAGGGTTTATTCAACACAAAAAGAATTTTTCAATTCGCATCAGTAGTTCCTGAGATTAGCGCGTTCAAACAAACAAACATACAAACAAACAAGCAAACTCTTCAGCTTTATAATATTAGTATAGATATGATCTTTGCTTTTAATATTTTTAGATTTTTAATTTAAAATACATTTTATAAGTATGTCATCATTTATTTAGATACATTAAAGAGCTTCTTTAGCCACTCTATTCTGACCAATCCACGTAATTCGCTAGCACTTTAACCTAAGTACATTTAAGTGAGGCTAAGTCCTAAGCACTATAACTGCCGTTTAAGTTGGCAGTTACCGCTCTAAACTGCCCGTAGTGATAGCAGCGCCATCACTCTCCGTGACTAATCTGAGAATCTTTAGGGATAGTGATGGGGTAGTTGAAGGGCAAAGATAAAGTAATATACATAGATGGAACAGAAACAATACTATGCAATACGCTTAGTAACGCTTTAGAATTCTTAATGATGCTCGCCACACCATTAAATATATTTTACACTATTTAGTATTAAATATATTTATCACAATTGTGGTCCAGCCATGCTGTACTGGATTCAAATTGGCACTCAGACGAGGCTGCTGAAACGCACTGTTAGGTGCTTGAATTGGTGACAGGTTTGTGGGTAGTAGCTAGTCAGTATATTTTGACTCAACTTTGTCGAATCAAATTTCTTTTGTATATATTAGTTACAGCTACAATACCACATGATTACGATTAAACAATGTCTAATTAGTCAATATCAATCTTTAATAGCTTCTGTACAAATGTTAACCTTCTGTACCTTACTGCTCTTTACCCAAGAGTTCCTTTGATCTCCTTACTAAGTGATATAGAGAGATCCAAGATACTCCGCAATGCAGCGCGTATTGACCGAAGATATTTATACTTTGTCGCGATCAAAACACATATTGTGGAAGAGTATTTTATTTACTAACTTACATAATAATATGTTGCTGGAGCTTTATATAAAAGAGCTTATTTGAATCTTGTTTGCTTTTATTATATTTTTATGAGTATTTAATACATTAAGTGTATTTTTGAAGCATTAATACCTGAAAATAAACACATTAAAAATCCAAATAAACCGTCATATATTCCTACAAAACAGGCTTTATTAGAATCGCACTGCATTATTTCTTAAAATTCTAAAATCACTTGATTTCAATCCATACTTACCCGAGACAAGTCATAATAATATCTTACCTTAGTAACGTTACTTACAAAAGAAGTTAATCCCCTATAACCTATTTATCGTATCTCACGTACAAAACATCTATTCAATGACTTCCATTTCTTCCAGACTTCCATTAGGCATAGAATATGGCTATGTATTAGTTCTGCCTAACTAAATCGTCTGAGTTAGTAAATGGCCATTGCTTTCATAAATCATATTTAGTGAAGAAAGTTAGGCATAATGGCAGCTGATACATATTATTGTAACATAAAGGAAAGAAAGTTATTATTATCTAACTAGGCATAAGACCATATTCTCTCGGATTGTAAATTAAATTACGGGTAAACTTGCATATTTGCGTAATAGCATCCAATATTAAATGAATGCTTGCCGTAGCTCTATATTTTGGTCCATTTGTTTTCAAAAAATTGTAAACTTTATTTTTTGCTAGACTTTGTGGTCTATATACACTGTAGACTCGAATGTTATAATATATAATTTTGAATACATGTGCAGACATTGCTTGTATATCAGATAAACAGATAAACAGATAAACAATTTATTGGTAATCAAAAGCTTACACGTCAATTACGTTTATAATACGCCAATTAATACAAATTACAATTGTACATGTATCTATTCAGTGACAGAAAGAGGGCCTTTAAAAAGAACATTACTGCAACGTCGTTTTCTATGAATTTGGATTTGAACCAAATATGTTTATGAATATTCGAATATGCTCTGTATTTGGTTATTCTGTGCAAACAAAACAGATATAAACTGCCTCGTATTAGTAACAGACAGACGATTTATTGGAGCATTTCTTTCTCTTGTCTGGACGCTGAACATACGAGTAAGTATTTGACTTCCCTAGATATTGTAGTCTGGAGTCAATGACTCATAAAAACGGTTCATGAATGAGTTTTATAACTTGTAAATTAAGATATTATGAGCTATTCTAAAAGACAACTTTGTACTGAGATTCGCCTGCCAAAATAGTCTTTTTCGACAGCATCTGCAGAAGACAATTATTGTTTTGAAAAAAATATGCATAAAAACATCTAGGTATATCAAAAGTAACTGAACTTTTGCTTTTTGACGACTTCATTTTCTAATACCAAAATGTCAGTGAAAGCATACATTATAATGCAAGTGTATTTTAATGAGTATGTCAGTATCCAGACATCACTCGCGCGCCGCCACGTGCCGTCAACTCTAGTTAGATCAATTACGGAGCTGCACAATCTCAGTCTAGTTAAAAAGACTTCCCATGGGACCCTGGCACACCCTATCACACCCACAGAGTCCAAATTACTCCCCCTGTACATCGACTGCTTGCATAATTTTAACAAAACCACACTGAAATAATAAAAAATGCAACCTTTAATCCAAAGCTGTAAAGATTGTTTTCGACCGAAATCCGGGTAGATGTAAAATGGTCGAATAAACTAGTTGCATAATTCAAAACACTAACAATTTTATTTTACAGTTAGACTGGACTTATGGCGTTGCTATAAGTCATATTTTTGCGTGGCAAGCAGTACAGTAAAGGTAGTAAAGAATATAAAGCGACAGGCTTTGTCCCGCGGTCAGCAATAAGAGGAAAAGCGCCATCTGCCGGCCGTTTTCGTTTCCGGTTGCCGACTTCCGGTCAGCGGCTGAAATTTTGATCAGGATATAATGCGGCTTATTATGCGTGGTGCATTTTTTGTCTTTACATTGAGATGAGATGAGGTACGGTTTGTAATTTTATTTTAGGCTCGTGTTGACCTATGACATGTGGTTTTTCAATATGAATGTGAGAAAAGGGAAAACTGAAAAATATTTCACGTTTTAAGTAATGTAAATTTTTCCTTATTATTAATTGCATAAAGATACTTTTAAAAATATATACAACATGTAAAGAATGTGTTAGAATAAAACACTCATGAACTTAAAGGATCACTTAATCACAAGACTGATACATTATTATGCATATGACTGACTTAAAGGCTTCGTTTTTTTATGTTCGTTGCCAATAAACTACTTTATATTTTTTTAATTTTCACTTGTAGGTACTCATAAAAACAAAATTCAAATACTTAAGTCTTTCAAACTAAATAAATGCTAGACGCTCGGCTCAATGAACCGTATTAGCGATTTTCCACTCAAGAGTAAAAAGAAAATGTCGGTACAAGCGCACTCACTTTACGCTCCTCTAACTATATTATCAGATCGTACTTTTTATTATCAGGATCTTTCAACGACATCACATTCATAAACAAGTCATTATAGCATGAATTTTTGACGTAACTATATGCTAAGTAAATTTACGAGTATATGATAGGTCAGTTACAAATATCACGCGACACATCGAGGTGCTGATTAGTCTTTTGACATTAATGCGTCATTGAAGTGGTATGAAGAGAATAGAGGATATAAGTTCGATAAGGTTGACGCGACATGGGACCAAAATAACTAGTCTTATTACAGATCTTATGGACAGCTTGTGGATACGAGTATCTCTGGACTAGAGCACATATTATATACATACCTACATACTTTTTACATATATTTTTTATGTACATACCTTTTAAAAACCACGGTCATAATATTATCCAACCGCTTTGTATATAGTAACTGAAAGATTTTTTCTTTGTTTGTCAACAGAACACTTAAAAATATAGGGGAAAATAAGTGAGTCTCTTTGTTACATGGCCTACGTATCATCTGCTATATCACGGCTGGTTCAAGTAACTGAATTAGTGCTTGTTAATTTGTAAGTTAATTTACTTCCGAGCAACGGACCTTGGGATGTAGATTTATAGGATTTACGCGAATCAGTAACATAATTCAATATGTCCTTGCTGCTTGAATTAATGGATGGAGTGTTTAGCTAAGATTAAATTAATCCTGCTATATCTTTAAAATTTGCAGCAATTTTGGGTATACAATTGTAGTGTACATGTAATTCAAATATTCTATCGGTTGTTTGTTTTTTGACATGGACGTCGTCAAGCCATGTCTGAGGCCCTGAGGGCGGTATGAAAACTCTCCTTACCGAAGTTGACCACTCGCATACGCATTTTCTTACTTTTTATATAGCACTGAAAAAAAAACTTTTTTCATTATAATATCTACTTTGTTATTCAATGCACGCTTAGCTTTCATATTTGTAGAAGCTCCTTCAATATGGCAATAGAAATAGTTTGGGGCATATGATCCGGCCTCGGGCTACGAGTTACTAAAGGAACATACAGGGTTACCACTAATGATGTTATTTTTTTCGATCTTGCTATTTCTATCATACTTCAAATAGAAAATATCACAAGTTAGCTTATAAGTTCATACCCATTCAAAAAAAATTCGATTTTTCCGTTATGAAATTTGTTCGTTAATCTAATGATTCTCATACAAATTGATAAATGTATTTTTGAATTTGTTATATTGTTTGATTCAAAACTAGCTTTTTTTTTACATTAGATAGGCTCACGCTTGACTAACTTGCCTGATGTTAAGCAACGTTGTAATCTACTATCTAGCACGCTTGCCTAGAAGAAACCGGTTTACTCTCGACTTAGCTAATCTATCAACAAATAATATACTCAAATAAATTAGATATAAAATATGTTTTTTATACCAACCATCTCCACATTCCTATGTAACCCTGTAAATGATGTCCCGGACACAAAGCTCGTGGCAAATAAGAAGTCTCATATGTCGCCCCGGCGGCGGCGGGTGCATAGCAAATTGTAGACTGACATGCCTAGTATCTACTTAGTAGGCTGGGGAGTTTGTGGGTTTGTCTGTGTGACTGTTACGAGAGGTGCCATGGCTTTATAGGAGCCTGTGAGATGGTCCTATAGTCTTTACTTTTAACTAAATCGATACACACTATGCGCCTGTACATTTGACGGTTGTACATAAAATAAATTCCTATATGACTTTAGTGACTTCTGCTTAAAACATGAACCTAATACTCTGTTTACGGCACAGAAATCTAATTTATTTAGATTTCTGTGGTTTACGGCTTAAAATATATGCGACTGCAAGAAGAACGCTGTCCTTGTGAGTAGAAGAACATTTAATAATAAAAAAACAATGTTAGTTTTTATTCGCTAAATCAAAATTTTGCAGATGTCAGAGTCACATTTTGAAACAATAGTTATTATGTTATATTTTGATAAATGTTATTTATTTTGCTATTTGCTGTTTAGTGTAAAACTATATTTATCTTGCTATGTGTATATCACTAGACATGGCGCGCGCCATGCTCTCCGACGAGGGTTGTGTGCGTTACAAGCGGTGTCCGAGTCGACGCCTCTCTACGCCTAATCGTAGTCTATCCAAATTCAAGAAAAAAAGATGGTCTCTACTAGCTTTCCTCACTTTACTTCTCCTCATATTAGTAATTATAGATTACACTACATGTGCTGTAACAGTTTTACAGAAAGAAAACTCGAACTCAACTGTTGACAATACAACGTTTCCCAGCACCGTATGGTGTTATTCGGAAACGGAAGGCGATGCTTTAGCTTCAGCTGATGATGTGGTTCCTCCAGAGAACTCGATATTTTTCCACGAGACGTCATGTGCGGGAGGGCTGAACTCTCGTCAAGCTTGCTCCGTGGAAGCAGCCGCCAAGTCACACCCGAACAGGACTGTGTACGTGTTGTTCAATTCTCCAGTCACAGACAACACTCTCAAAGCCAGCAGTCTGGCGACACTCACACAACTGCCAAATGTAAGACTACTCAGACTCAACATAAGGACGTATGGGAAGGGCACACCTCTAGCAGACGTACTCGTAGAAGCGCAGTTCAACGAACGATCCTGGATGCTGGAACACACCTCTGATTTAATCCGATTCGTCACTCTATACAAATATGGCGGGATATATTTAGACCTGGATATGCTCATCGTACGGAACCTGGACGATTTGGGATGGAGCTGGGTGGGCAGAGAGGACCACATCACGGTGAACGCTGCCGCCATCTCGTTCAACAAGAACGATATAGGGAAGGAGATGGCTGAGATCATTGTCAACGATTTAGAGTGGAACTTTCAACCACTGCGCTGGGCTCACAACGGACCGGGGGCTATCAACCGAGCAGTTCTATCTATTTGTACGGTAGGTTTGGAGATCATACCAACCTCTGAGGGCGACTTCACGTGTCAGGACTTCACAGTGTACAACCCTAACTACTTCTACCCTATACACTATAACCAGTCTGCGACGTACTTCGACTCCAAGACGGCGTTCCGGGAAGTTCCCGAGGCGTACGGGTACCACTTGTGGAACAAGATGACCAGCGGCACGCAGGTAATGCCAGGCTCGCCGTATGATGTGCTCGCCAAGAAATACTGCCCCAGTGTTCGGTATATGTATGGGGATACATTTGGTTCGTAACGATATAGTTTTGAATTGGTTGGTAGTTGAAATCGTAAATTACAGACTTTGGAAGGAAATCAGTTCATTATTTTACAATGTACATTGATGGTTTATATGAAATTTCATTTCATACTTTATTAATATTCAATAGTGTCTTCTTAATTTAACAACAATAATCAAACTGTAATATATTTCTATCCACATTACTAAACTTATTCCAGAATCATTTCATCCGTAGTAAGTACTTGCTTTAAATGAAACATTCTATTTATACTGAACCCACCAAACCAAATTATAAGTAGGTATCCATCAAACGCTTTGGTCAAACAAGCCAATCTCACAAAAGTCGTTAAACCAAATCCTCGGGACCTTTGAAACAAAATAAGATTGTACCTAATTTTATATCCGAGTTGCCCCTTTACGCTTTCCTAGCATAATTTAAGGAAGTGTAGTACCGACCATTTTATACTAGAACCAAAAGACAGGTTTAGTTATAACTTTTTAGTTTTTGTAAACCAGAATCAATGCGGAAATAGTTATTTTATGTCTTGTGCTTTTACTGGCTTGAAACCATTGTTTTAAAGCTAATAAAAACTGATCACTTATGACAAGTTAATGCATAATAGTTTGACGATTAGTATTAGTGTCTGTGGAGTTGGATGATTGAAGAACTAAACGAACAAAATAAACATTTGCAAATATTTGCGGAATTAAAATATCTATGTAATAATAATAGTACAAAATGATACAGCAGTCGGATAAGTCGTGTCGTGTCAAAAGTCCCTGTTTGAAAACTTTCGACACCAGAGTGATCCACTCTCTTACGAACTCACTTACTATCTACGCAATGTAGGCCTATACAGTTTTTGTAAGAAACGTTGGTACTACAGTCAGCTTAACTCCATTCAAGTGCTGGCTGTGATAAAGTAACTTAATTATAAAAGAGTTGACCGGAATCCTTTCCGAGATGTTAAATAACTTTTTGCTGGACCCTTTTTAACGTGACTTCGTCCGTTTAGTAATTTATTGAGGACAATTAGGAGAATTACATGTCTACCCTTTTTATAAGACATATTAGGAAGAGTAAACTCGACCGGGCGGATGATAATATAATTTACTTTGGATATAATTTTACGTGAAGAGTCCTGGGTGAATTTTCGTATTTTATATCGAATTTTGTATAAAATACGTAATAATAATTACCTTCTAATTGTCGATATTTTATTTTATACAAAGAGTTCGAATCAGGACAATCAACATTTGTTTTGTAGCTTGCTAAAATAATCCTCTTGCTTGAAAATATTGTTTTACTCACCTGCTAACATATCAATACAAAATAAAGGATATTTTACACACTTTGCAAATTCATTGTCACACATATTTCAGAATCAACACAAACACTCTTTCAATCACAATCTCAATACGTCTGCATTTCTGAAGGAAGCCTGCGAACGCAAAGTAACGGGAATTTCTATCATTTACATTCCAATGGTTTTACACAAAACGCCGTTTTCAGTTTTTGTGTAAAATGGAACTTTACTGAATGAACCCTTGAAGCGAGAGACGCCGGGAAATTGTGTGTTGTATAGCGATGTAAAGGAATTTGCAACGAAATAGAATTGCAGGTGTAAACATTTTTCTACCTTGTGAGAAATAAAACGGAGTGGAAATTTTGTTTTGTGTGTGTTTGTCTAAAGATACATACTTCTGACAAACACACACACATTTTAACAGTTAGTTAGTTTATTCCCCCCCCAGGGTCGACTCGGTTAGACAAGTATTGTACAGCTCTGCAATTATTTATTCCAAACTCGTGATAAAACGATTAGGGGCCGTCCATTAATCACGTGAGGCTCTAAAGGGGGGGGAGGGGTCCATAATAAAGTCACGAAAGATCACGAGGGGGGAGGGGGGGTGTAGTAACATATCACGTGTATTTATTTTTTCGACTAACGCGCTATATTCAACCGAAAAACAAAAACAATCTGTAAGTCCTGTAATTTTTCTGCTTACCTCTAGGCAATATTGTATTATTTAATTTTAATAAAAGTAGAAAATTAAGATTCTTTGTAGGTTTTAAAAATACACGTGATATATGAGGGGTGGGGGGGTTAGTCTTAAACCTCACCATGTATCACCACGGGGGAGGGGGGGTTAAAAAATGCCAAAAGAAACATCACGTGATTAATGGACGGCCCCTTATTGAGTGTTACAAAAGTGAAAGTGATATTTACACAGGAATTATCTACAGTATCATCAACGAATAAACGTAAAACAAACAAGGAAAAGGTGCGTAAAACGACGAATTAATAATCAATATTGATTGTTTACTTAAAACTACCTTCAAATATAATATTGGCCACTCAAGAATTATTACTCGCCAAATTCACATTGCAAAAGCGCCTGTCAATATTTGAAGAGCTTTAGGTCGGAAGACCGAACAATATTGCCTTATAACAAGAAGCTATTTAAACTCTTCAGGCGCTAGAAACCTTGATATGCCTATCAATCGCACTCCGCCTAAGACTCCTGATGCTGATTTTTTTCTACAAATTGGGCGTATATGCGACTCCGACGCTGAGAACAGTAGCTCAAATGAGCAAAAGCAAGGCGCTATGGCAAAGCAAGGCAGGTCTAAGCTCTCTGAGAAACGGAAACATGCTCAGGTGTCGGGCGGCGGCGACAACGGCGACACAAGAGCAGTCATAGCTGAAATGAGAAACTTATTTAGGAATTTTGATGTCGAGCAGGATAGGAAATTCAAAGTATTCAGGGAGTCGATGGAAAAATCGTTCGAAACTACTGTGGATAAATTCAGCCAGGATATATCGGAGTTTAAAAAAACATTCGAATACCTAGCGGCTCGCCAAGATGAGTTGGAAAACGAGCTAAAACTTACCAAATTAGCCCGTGAAGAGGACAAGAAGTATACAAAATCTCTGGAAGATCAGGTGGATTACTTCCATCGCAAAGCCAGACAAACTTCTATAGAAATAAGGAATGTGCCTACTCCGGCTGAAACCAACTCTGTTGAATCAAAACAACAACTTTGTGAGGCAGTGAAACAACTCTCTCAATCTCTTAATGTACAAATTGATAAAAATGAGATCAAGGATATTTATAGAGCAAAATCCAAGAATAAACCTGTGATTGTAGAATTCACTACCCTATTAAAAAAAGATGAAGTTTTGACATCTGTAAAAAAGTTCAATAGAGATAAAAAGAGTGATGAAAAGTTGAATACTACTCACTTGAAGATGAAGGGAACTAAAAAGCCGCTTTTTGTGTCTGAACTCCTCACAGCAAAAGCTAAATCTATTTTCTATAAAGCACGGGACTTCGCCAAAACTTATAACTACAACTACTGCTGGACATCACACGGAGTGGTCTATCTGCGTCAAAAAGAAAACTCACCTTTGATCAGAGTCGATGAAGAACAAGACCTAGACAAACTTCGAAGCACTAAGTGACTAGGTCACAATCAAAAAGTATTCATAAGCATAGTAAACACCTTGTTATATTTGATTATTTTTAAACTACTAATACTAATAAAAAAATGTAATAATCACAACTTAAAATTTCAAAACATTTCTGTTAACTTCTTAAACACATGTCTCATTATTAACTTAAATTACTTACTTAAGAATACACAATACATAATTATTACACAACACAATACAATATATTTGTACAATATATACTCTTGTTTTTATATGTATTAATATAGTGAACCTAGATGTAAGTAGTTTTGAACCCAATAAACGTTTTTGTATTGTATTGTATTGTATTGTATTGTATTGTATATTTATATAAACGATCGCACTTAACACACAACATACATCAATTAACTACACTATAGTATCACAAATGAAAAACTCCATAAATAAGTCTTACAATATTATATACCAAAATCATGTGAATTTGCAACTATTTATTGACGTTTTAAAGATTTCATTTGAAATCAGAATCATATACATCACCGGTCACTTGACGAAACTGCTTCTTGACAATGGATAGTTCAGTTATTGATCTTGCAAATAATATAGATCAAAGTTCATTATCAGATTGTCACATATGCATTCCAGAAGATTGCAAATTACACATTAAGACTTGTAATAATTTAAACAAATTAAACCTGTTTAGCCAGAACATCAGAAGTATTTCAAAGAACTTTAATGATTTTGTATCCCTATTATTCAGGGTTGAAGTTAGTATTGATATAATAATACTCTCAGAGTGCTGGTTATCTTGTAATAATAATAAATACGTACCCCACATTGAGAACTATGACTGTACAGTATCAACTCGTCTCTTTAACCAGAATGATGGGTTGGTAATATATACAAAAAATTACTTAGCTTTAAATATTCAAGAACATGAACTAACCAACGCCAACTGTATCATACTGACATACAACAAAAATATAGCAATAATAGCTATTTATCGACCATCCGAGTTTAAACAATATAATAATTTTATCAATTCACTAGATGCACTTCTGACAACCATGAAAAACTATGAAACTATAATTATTACAGGCGACTTAAATGTTAATTTATTAAATGAAGCAAAAGATAAACAAGTAAGCAAATATCTTAATATGTTAGCATCACATGGACTTCTACCAGCACACACATTTCCAACTTGGAATGACAGTTGTCTGGATCAAATCATACTAAAATCTAAGTTTAAATCAAAGACAATAGTTGTAGAAAATAGTATCACTGACCATTACTCTATTCTATTTTCATTAATGACTAAGAAGGTTCAATTAAAAGCTTTTGAAAACACATGTACTAAGACTGACTATATTGGTATTACTAAGGATATAAAATCAACTGATTTTCAACCTATTCTAGAAACTGATAATTGTGACATAGCTACTAATTTATTGATAAATATGGTTACTAAAATTATTAAATCTAATACAAAGTTAATTACCTTACCTAAACGCAAATGCCCGTTAAGGCCATGGATTACACCGGGTCTTATACGGTGTATGCGACATAGAGATAAACTCCACATAAAATTTAAAAAAAATTTGTTGCCTGTAAAGTCGGTATACGGGCGAAAGTTTTACGTGACAACGACTTTGAGTGGTAAAATAATTTTAATGTGAATATTCATTCGTATAGTAGGAAGAAGGATGAAATAATAGTAACAATTTAAAACATTAATTTATACAAAGAATTATATTTAAAACATTAATTTATACAAAGAATCTCGCACTGAATTTCATATTATATTTATTATTCTGTCTCTCTCGCTCTTAGGCGGGCTAACTGTGCTCGAGTGGAAGGGACGCGTGCCTTTCACTTTTTATGTCTGTCTCTCTCGCTCTTAGGCGGGCTAACCATGCCCGAGTGGAAGGGACGCGTGCCTCTCACTCGCTCTCATTGTGAGCGCATAACGTGAGCGGAGCGTAACGCAGTTTCTTGAAGTGTCACCCGGCAAACCAATTTATAAGACGTTGTCACGTCAAAATCATAATAACGAATTGGCTAAAATAACATACACTAGATATAGGAATTTTCTGACACAGCTCCTTCGAAAGATTAAAAGACAGTATGAGAAATGTCAACTTCAGGAAGCGAAAAATGCGAAGGAGATATGGCAGGTAATAAACCAGATCAGTAACCGTAAACCCCCAAAGCAAAAATCAAATGAATTACTATCCATCAAAAACACTCCGGAAGACGCTGTCAAAATTGTAAACGAATATTTTGCAAATGTAGGCTTAGAGTTAGCTAATGAAATCACAGCTAGAATACATCAAACTCCGACAGCAGCAGTCAGCCAGGCACGTACCCCGATCCATTCTTTTGCCTTGATTGAGACTGACTTAACTGAGATAGTTACATTAATAAATTCACTCAAAAATAGCAATAGCACTGGTATAGATAATATTTCTACGCGTATTGTTAAAGAAAATAAAACTGTTTTTGCTGGTCTTCTTACACATATTTGTAACCTATCGTTCAAAACGGGACAATTTCCAACTGCTTTTAAAACCTCTGTCATTATACCTATTCATAAGCAAGGCCCTAAAGATTCGGTTAATAATTATCGCCCTATCTCGTTACTTCCGGTCTTTTCCAAGATATTAGAACGTATCATCAACAAAAGACTTACCAGATACCTAGAAAACAACGATTTGCTCTCTAATAATCAGTTCGGGTTCAGAAAACATAAATCGACTGTGAATGCTGTAACACAACTTACTGAACACATTGCTAGAGGTCTAGATGCTGGAGAAAAATGCGTAGCTATATTTCTAGATATAAAAAAAGCATTTGACACAGTAGCAACTAATAAACTGATCTCAAAACTAGAAGACCTAGGTATCAGAGGGTTACAGTTGCAACTTTTAAGCGACTACCTCAATAATAGAAAGCAATGTGTCAGACTAGGACAAACAGTTAGTGACCCAATTAATGTAACTTACGGCGTCCCACAGGGCAGTGCGCTAGGCCCTACACTGTTTCTAGCATATATTAATGAGCTATGCAATCTATATATACCTAATTGTCATATATACTGTTTCGCCGATGATACGGCTCTTGTATTTAAATCTAGGAATTGGGATGACGTTTTCCGCGCTGCGCAATCAGGCTTTGATTCCGTCACGGCTTGGTTAGCTCACAACTTACTGAGTCTGAACACCGATAAAACAAAAGTAATGACATTTTCGATTCTAAAAAAATATCAGCCAAAAGCAAGCTACAGGATACTAGCTCATACGTATGAAGATATGAACTTATGCCGAGATAGTAAATGCTCATGTAAACAGTTGGATAGAGTGGATTCAATTAGATACCTGGGGGTCATCATTGATAATCAACTAAACTTCAAACTTCACATAGCAGCAGTGACTAGCAGAGTGCGTAAATTAATAGCGGTATTTAGAAATATTAGATACGCAGCTGACAAAAAAATCTTGAAAACAACTTACTTCGCACTGTGCCAGTCACTGATCTCTTACTGTATAGAGGCCTGGGGTGGAACAGCCAAGACACATTTATCGCCACTTGAAAAAGCACAGCGTGCTATACTTAAAGTCAGCAGATCTCTTCCATTCAGATATCCCACTTCATTATTATATAAAGAAGCTGATGTACTAACCGTGAGACAAATCTTTGTCCTAAAAACTGTTTTAAACCAACATAGGTTTGTTCAACCATCAGATATTACAACTAGACGTAAAAACAAAGAAATTAAACATATAACTAAATTCAAAACCTTTTTTATCCACAAATTTCCATGTTTCTTAAGTGTACACCTTTATAATAAAATGTTCAAACTTCTCAAAATAACAGATATAACTCGATTAAATACATATGCACCTAAAACTATACATAGTTACTGAACTACTAAAGAAATTCAATTACAATGAAATAGAGAACCTACTTATTACTTTAAGGTAAAATATTACACACACACACACACACACATATATATATATATTGTAAATATGATATTGATATTTTCGAAAAATTATTTGTAAAATTAAAAAAAAAAAACATCTCATTACTAAGTAGATAAAGATCGACAAATTATAGGTTTATTTTTGTATCACTACAAATGGGGAACATGTATATCTAAAATACAAGCTCCTGCTTAGTTTAGATATGCAGGTCTGCATAGAAAGCTTAATAATTAAGGAAAACTTATAGCTATAATGTAAGAATTACTCATAGATTAAGCTAACACTGTAAAACATTTTAATGGTTTCAAATAAAAAGATTTTTATTTATTATTATTTATTATAGTTTAGTAAGTAATTTGTCCGGTTCTATGGACATATTTTATGATAATAGACTCACCTTGCCTAAGCTTAAAGAAGAAATCAATTAACTCTTGACTTATTAACAGACAAATAAGTGCAAGGGTAACCAATCCCATTATCCATTCCACATCTTCATTTCTACTATGTATGTATGAAGTGTATAGTTATAATAAATTATTGATTATAAATAACTTTACAATGATTTGTAAATATAAGTTTGCTTTCGGTTAATGCATACACGCAGTAGTAATAAGTTTGTTTGTTTAAAAAAGAGAGACCTTAATAGTAGATCTGATTGTGCGCCTGTTAGTGTTACAAATTCATTTAGCACTATAAAATTTTATTAGTTAGTCGGTCTTTGTACCCATGATACAAGCGTATGCTTAGTATGGGGTTAGATGGCGCTGTGTGATATGTCCTGATATATTTATTTATTTTTATTTTGACAAGACAAGTATCAAAGTTACATAAATATCACTGACCATACATTCCAATAGTTAAAGTAAGCAATAGACAAGAACATAGGTCGAGCAGGTGGCTCGCCCACAACGGTGTTGTAAATATTTCTTTAAAATCTATCCTACAAATATTTCTTTCTTCTGTCTTCCTATATAGCACATTAAGAAGTTAATTAAAAGGCCGTACAACTGAGTAGATGCCCCTGGTAGCGGTATCAGAGAGGGCACTAATTCGATATGCACCCCCCTCTGCCCTCACCCCGTCACCTCGCTCCCGCGCCCGCGACTGTAGAGTGATTCAATTTGGTACGTTTTACCGCGTGGATCGGTCCTAGACTTACAGTGCAGGGCTGCAAAATATACACATCCGGAGTGAACGTTACTGATGATATTTGACAGAATTAGCTGACTTCACATTCAAAATGAACAGATTTATATTAAATTATTTCCATTTCCAGACTATAAACTCTCTGTGAACTACATTATTTTGTTTTGTTTGTGTTTAAACTAATATAAAGATCAGTATCAATCTGGAGAATGAATGATATGAATTGTATCCAGACTTACACCTAGTCCTGTAAAAAGCTCCTTTTTTAGTATAAAAAACTTACACACTGTGCGACCTTAATAAACACATAATAATCACTTTTTCATTATCTGAGCCTTAAAACTACAAACATATCAATCAACACACATAATTTGCTACTAACAAATCTACTAACCGACGTGTATTTTACCCATCCTGCACTGTAATGCGTATGTCACTTCCAGTGCAAGGCAAGTGTAGCAGGGAGCGGCTTTCTATGAGAACGCACTCCTTTGTACGTGGACGCAGCTGCCTCGCTGTGATTGGTTGTAATCTAGTCCTAAGTCTTATGGATACCTAACTAGCAGTCAATAAAATAGAAAGTGGTTACAATGTAAAGTTTCTTGAATCTAATATGATTGGAAAATCATTTGTGCAGCCTTTTTAAACTTGTGACTGTCTGCTAAGCCATGTTTCACTCAAATTATTTCGGGATAAGAAATAGCCTACTTTACTTTCGGGAGCCTAACATGCTTTTACACTAATCATACTATTTCTAATTCATACGTGCATCCGTTGCTGAAGCTAGAACAGATTAACACATCGTTAGTACCGAACGTATCTTATCTTACTAATGAAAAAACTAACCTTGCATCTATTTTTTGGAATATTATAGCTATACTAATCAACAATGCGTTGACGACATAACATAAGCAGCAGAGAGCACCTGGATATAATCTGCGCAGGACCGGGACGACGGTCGTACTAGAAGCTCTTTTCTAGTACGAGGCATATGCTCAGCAGTGGGCGTTAACGGGCTGATGATGATGATGATGAATCAACAATTAACTATAAAATTTGACATGCCACAACGTTAATCGTTACCCTGCCGCCGTTAGTCGTTATACGTTACTTTCGTTACAATAGATTGGCTTCGTCTGCGATGGACGCGACCATTTGTGTCCAACTCCAAGTATACCTATAGATATAGAAAAGGGGCTATAATAATGCATTGTTGTCATAAATTTATAATTGTAGGTTATTGTGCCCTGTACTCACTATCGATAATTATTAAATTATCAATATTATTGATATGTTATGCTATTCAATTGATTTGCCTATTTTGTAGCGACACACTTATTTTTAAAATATTAATAACACGGTATGCTGTAAAGTTGATTCGCTTCTTTTGTAGTAAAGTACGAGTAGCATATTCTTGACCTACGTATTGTTATTTTATTTCTATTTTAAATAGTTTTTTTAGATTCACAGCGAATCCTAGCTGGTTGGAACTCGTAGGTCAAAGCGGAAAAAGCATAAGAAAGTTTATCAACACATACTGAATTTATATGAATACGGTTAGCAAACAACTGATACATACATTTTATAACAGTGATTTCTCAAAAATAACCTCGAGCCCTCCCCTATTCTTCTTAAAATCCAATTCCATTCGTGTTCTGATTGGGAGGTGCTGGACTGATGTATTGGATATATTGGAAACGTTTTGTTTTCATTCTTACATCACAACAAACATGGCCGTGGAAAACGATAAAAACGTAATAAAATCTTGTTTGTTGAGTTTTTGGGACAGTAGAAATGTGGCAGTCATTTTTTTTTAGAGGTAGAAAAGAACTAAGAAAATTTAGATTAAGAGTAATTTGATATGGTATTGAGTGATGGTACTCATGTTCATCGTAGGTTTTGTAATAAACGGTACAAAATTTCGGATACTAACCATTATACGGTAAAGGTTACGGCTTCATTGTCGTTCTTTCAAAAGAATTACGTGTCCACCTCTTAATTCATATTAATAAGTATGGCAATATTTTAGAATTTAAAATCGTATATACCTCCACAAAAACGCATTTTACTAGATAATACTACCTGATAGCAGTGTTAGGCAAAATTTAACTGCAATTAACAATTGATCAATTGAAATTGTAAAAAGTTGAACCTAGTATTTGTTACAGTTACAATAAATTGTTAGTTGCAATTAAATTTTGCTCAAAATTTGATAGTAATAGCTCATCTTCCAGCCATTACAACTCTCCCATAGAATACACATAAAAAGTTTAGCCACCACACTAAATATGTCGCCCAGTGCCCCCCTTGCGAGGGTGAGTCTATCAAATACCTATAAAACGCTCACCGAGGGCCGCCCCACTTTAATCGCGTTACTCTAAACTAATGCCTCCAATTTGTTTCTAGCAGATTAATAGTTAGTAGTGCATTAAAATGTTTTAGCTAGAAGGTAAAAATGTAAATAAAATGTTATAGTTTCGGTGAAAAACTAGACAAGATCAAGGTAATCACTACGATATGATTGTTGGAGAAGGCAGCTTATGAATCACAGATAGCTAATAGTATTTTTAACAAGCATTTTTTTTACGTGGGATTGTATACAGCCTGCCTGATGTTAAGCATTGCTGCAGCCTAGGGTGTAGGGCATATTAGTAATTTTGTGTTTGTGTTTCTTTATTTTGTTTATAACATAATATCAGTGAATCGTATGTAAGTAGCAGAATAGGTACCCAATACCGGGGCGGAATAGAGGTGATTTAAACCGATAAAGCAATCCAAAAAACATTTTCTCGGTCTAGCGGGGAGTTGTGCAGACGAGATGGAAAAATATTTATAATCATTAGAAAAAATATGGGAAATTAAATCAGCAGTGGATGAAATAGTGCGTTATAAATTTAAAACTAGATTGTATGAATTATTAATTACACATCACAATAATGAATTGTTTCTGTTGTTTATTAGCCCCATTATAGATTAGCTTTCAATCTACGTGATTTGTGAGAAAACAGACTTCTGAAACCCTAAGAAAATCTTTACATGAATTGTACATTGACTAACTTTATCGAATGAAAGTGTTCTACTCTGGTGTCGAGAGGCCCTAAGGGCCTCTGACATAGCTTAACGACTGCCATACTAAACAAACAGGCGGGACCTACAATTTAACACGTCATTCATTTACATGGAATTAATATATAGTACCTAAGAGAGGGATGAAATGAAAATCCTTGTTCATTAATCAATATTTCATTATTCCAATCCTAGAAAAGTTTGAAATAGTCTGGTACAAAATCCTACAATCCACTATATTATATCCCATACGAGCTCGTCTGCAAAACCTGCAAAACCCTAACATAGAGCGAGATATTCGAGTCCGTGTGTCCCCGCCCCGATGCGATCCAATGTGATAAAAATTTCACACTCCTCTCTCCATAAGCGATATTTTCCAGCGCGGAAGTATCGCATGCGATATGTTATCGCATAGATTCCAACTGAGGTGTATCGACACGAATGCTTTTTCCATTTTGCTCAGTCAACGATGTGTTATTTCTGATACGTGAAATGTTCAAAATAGAACGCTTTATCTGATGTGTGCATGAAATAGCTGTTTTGCGAAAATGAAGCATTTGTTTTTTTATGTTGTCCGGAATTTTTCAAAAGTAACGTAGAAGGCAGGGATAAGTTTAGTATAAGTACTTGAAGATATATCTATGTAGAAGCTTTCGTTGCAAGTCCTGAGAGTGCGTCTCTTTGATAGTCAGTAATTAAGCTTTTACTCGCAGTGAATTAAACATTTATGAAGTTGGTTGAAAATCCATTTAAAGTTTTTCACGTTAACTACTTTGTCGAAGCTTTTAGATTTTTTCAATCCTTATTTTGTTCTCAAACGTTCCTTATAAACTAGGTATTCGTATTATAATCAAATTTTATTGGAAAGTTTTAACAATCGAGTAGTGCTGTCGTAAAACGATTCGTCGGGAAAAGTTCCGGGAAATTCCCGACTTCTCGGCAGTGCCGGGAAATGTTGAATGTGAACTCCGCTGAGATTTGGAACTTTGCATAGTTGAGAACTAAATGCTGGACGACTTGGCAAGTTATTTAACATTTGCAGAAGAATTTCAAGAGATATTAAAATGCACGACTCACGGTATGAAGGCAGGTAGAGGTAAAACTACCTTCACTTGAAAATGTAGAAAATATAAAACTTGGTTATTTCATACATAATTTCGTGGACAAAAAATGTAAAGAAATAATATTTCCTTGGGCACCTGGTTTCGTTAGATTGGCAGTAGTAATGAATGCAAGTGAATTTCGATAAAATGGAATCAATCCGCTTGTTTCAATATTGTCCGTCCGTGGCAGAGAATGTGTCGGAGCGGTGTAAGCAAACTCGGGGACTACAGCTATGTACTACTTATATAGTACAATACAGAGTTACTGAAAGCAGCGAAATTTTTAACATAAATAATGACAAACGTTTAACGCCACAGCATCTGCAGATTAGGAGCCATAGACGCCGCGCCGTAACCTTAAAGATGGCAATACCTATACTATATTGTCAATTTGGAGTGGCATTTTTGATATACCAGTAGGTAATTTTTTCTACAACGAGTTACGGAGACTTGATACTGGAAATACGATATCTACAAAGCCATTGTCAACGTTTGCGATAGCAATTATTCTAAACTAAAATTACACTTTTTTAAAAGGTTCACAATTTTATTTGACCACAGTCGAAGTTAAGTTCCATTGTAGTCTAATCTGTAACACGTTTGGAGTAAAAGCGTGTAACCGTTGGATTCTGAATCCTTTGGTTTTTTCATTTTCTGGCTTAATGCGCAAGTCGTGCGATGCCAGAAAATGTAAAAAGTCAAACAATCCTAATGTCAGTTAGCTGTCATTGTCACCTTCTGGCCCAAGTCGATTCGGCATGGTCATTGCAACCACCAGCCGGTGGGGCTTCCAGTTCTTTCTTGGCTAATAAGATTCGCTGGAGACCAGTCGCTTGTCCTTCCTTACTCGTTTGACTCGCCGGGGAGACTGAACCCCAAGTACTAATAGTAAAATTTACATATAGAAGTGCGCGATCTTTGAAACCCTCTGCCGGTAAGTCTACCATCCGTAGGCTTCTATCTTTCACCTTTGTTCATCAGTGCACACCGTGATCAGTTGTTCTCCTTGCTCACAGGGTCTTTGTGTCGACGGTACCTTGTTCCAGCTGGCTGCTGAAAGCCTCTAATCTGCCTAGTCACACATTTTTATAACTACCTACGGAACTTCTGTAAAACCCCGTCTCGGGTAAGTAGCTTGTACCATAAACCTTCAATTAATCTATATTTCACCTGGAAAACTGTGATCAATGATTTATTCCTTGCTCACAGGGTTTTTTACACTACCTCTGAAACTCAAGCGAAGGTGCCTCCACCTTCGCTACACTACACTACACCCGTCGGTCTGCTGGTCAGCTCCGCAGCCTGAGGGTTGCCTAAACAACCCCCTGCGCCGCTGCAGCAGCACCTGGCTCCGGGCCATCTGTATCTCAGGGTAACAGTGGGTAGGCCGAGCCTACCCACATTCAAAATTTTAATGTATTGTCCCTTAACAAATTAATTGATTTATGGTTGCAAAACTAGTATGTAGGCTCGAAACCCACCTTGAATAACATCTACTGCTGATCTAGCTGGCATTCTGTAACTAAGGCGCCCATTTATTGTTCTAAAACCTAAATTCTGTAAGTCTATTTAGCCCTTCAGGCACTGCGTTAATTCTATTGTACATTATCTATTTTCTACAAGTATCCTTAATAAATAACCTTATCCTTCTCAGTCGCTTTCTTTCATTTACTATCTACCTAGTTAAAATAAGTAGGTTTAGCTTTTAAAAAGGTTACACTGGCGATTCCACTTGGTGAAAACTAGTTTTGCAGCTATATTAAAACTTATGTACTAATATACTAACCCAATAAGAATACCTAATTGAAAAGAAATTTGTGTTGTTTCAATATCCTTTAGTTGTAAGATCTGACATGTGAATTCATACTGTACTTCATTGTATGTTATTATTGTGTACATTCTGTAAGTAAACATTATTAAGTTAACATTCATCATAAAATCATTGTATTTCATATACTTACTATCAGTGCATAAAGATAAATGATAAACCTTGTTAGTAAATTCTCATAATTATTATATTGAACATTCTGTACATAAGTAAACATTATTAAGTTAAAATTTATCATAAAATCATTCTATTTCATATAATATCAGTGCATATAGAGGAATACTAAACCTTGTTAGTAATTTTCATAGTGTGTTGGTAGCAAACTTAACTTCATTTGTAAAAGATAAGCAACATAATTATTAGTATTTTACTATTTACTGAGTGAAATTTTTTATAAAAGGCTCAATATTGGAAATCATAACATTGTAAACAGTTTTGCAACCAGTACTAGACCAAAATTAAATTATTTATATAACCCTGAAATACAAACTTAATAGTACACAACTAAACAACTTTTAGATCAAAGATAGACTACAAAACACAAATTCTATATGAACTAAAACCTGCAACTACGCAGTATAGTGGTATATAATATACTCTTAGGATATTCATGAACAGTTTTACATAATTTGATATCTAATATCACATTGTACTGTAGATTGCAGTACCTATTACATAAACACTCAAGTCTACTTGCACAATTCTTGTCACACCGTTGATAGCTGGGTGTTTGTTTCATATCAAAGGTATTATTGGTACCTATAGGTATATTAGCACATTTCACTTCATCCAATCTATTTGAAGTTTTCTTAAAATGTCACAGAAACCGGAGACTCTTGAAACTACCTCAGAAACATCTAATATGCATATCCTGTCATCAATGCCTGGTTCTAGTGCTGAGTTGACCGAAGCGAGGCCAACGGACGGTGGTTCAGACACCTCGGATCAGGACATTGCTAGCTGTAAACCAATGAGGAAAATGAGTCCTAAAGTTAGGTCTAGACGGCAGGAAGTTTGTTGTCAGGAGCGTTCTGGGGACTCTGATTCTTCTGACAATAGGCATAGACCTACTAGAATAACTTGTGTCCTTCCATCGAATATTAACTCACTAAATCTAAAGTTTAAGGGTGACACTTGTGTTCTTTCCTTCTTAGAACGTCTTGATGAATTGGTGTCTTCTCGCTCACTCACATACAAAAAAGTTTTTACTTCAGCGGCTGAGTTATTTGAGGGCCCAGCACTTATCTGGTTTAGAGGCATTCGAAACTCTGTAGACTCTTGGGAAGAGTTAAAGCAGGAGCTGCTAGAGGAATATTTACCTCCAGATTTTGACTATAGGCTTTTGGAGGAACTCAAGTCTCGTACCCAAGGAGTGGATGAAACGTTTTCAACATACTTTTCTATAATGCTTAATTATTTCAACAGGCTGCGCTTACCACTGAGTGAGGAGGAGAAGTTACGAATCCTGAACCGTAACATTAGGCCGGAGTTATCTGAGAAGTTGGTCCTCTGTAGTGCCTCTTCACTGCTGGACTTTAAGTTGAAGTGCAAGGCTTTGGAAAGGCATCGACTCAGCGCTAAATATTTTGCGGAACCACCGAGACCCAACCAGCAGACGCTAGCGGTAGACCTCGCTTACAGAGGACGCTCTTTACAGGTAGCTGCTGTTACGGTCCCTTCGGCGCAGTCGAACAAAACGTTCTGTCCACGTTGTCGTGTTGCTAGTCATTCCCTTAAGACCTGCACGTCGCCTAGGTTCTTGGTTTGCTTTCGTTGTGGTCGTAAAGGGTATTCTGTCGCTGATTGTCCAAATTGCTCAACTAATACTCGCACTCCAGTAGGATGCGAAAACTGCCGGAACACTAAAACTCACGACGTTAGTAGCAATAAGAATAACTTTTCAAAAAACTAGATAGCACGGGCCGCAGTCAGGAATGGGAGGACTGGCTCAAAACATTGAAGCTTTTCTTCTCAATTTACTCCCCTCATAGGGTGGCTACGGTCCGTAACAATAATGACATTGACGATAGACCCTACTTGACAGTTGACATCTATGATCAACCTATACTGGGTCTTCTAGATTCTGGCTCGGGTATTACCGTCGTAGGTGATAACCACCATATTCCCTTCTTGAACCTAGGCGCCACTTTCTATCCTAGCACGAACGCCGATAGGATCCAGTCGGTTAATGGTGTTACCTCAGAAATTATTGGAACCCTTCTACTTCCAGTAACACTACGTAACACCCTTAAGGTTATCACATTTCACGTCGTACCGGAAATAAAGGATCCCTTCATATTCGGATGGGACTTTTGGAAGGCATTTGGTCTAGCACCTTCCATCCTAACTTCTTTGCAGTGGCGGTACCCATCAGATTCGCTACAAGTTGCGGGGATTAACTATATCCAGCCAATGGATACCTTAACGGAGAAACAGCGCGGTCTAGCGGAGGAAGTCATCAAAGGGTACAAGGAGATAGCTTATGAGAAGGTGGGCTTGGGTAAAACCCACCTCATCACCCACAAAATTGACACGGCCGACGCAAAACCCATCAAGCAGAGATATTATCCAATGTCTCCCGAAAAACTAAAGGAGTTGAATCGGGAGTTGGATAACATGCTTGCGCTTGATGTCGTCGAACCCAGTCGGAGCGAGTGGAACAACCCGACCTTGATGACCCCCAAAGCATCTGGCGAGCTACGCTTCTGTTTAGATAGCAGGAAGTTGAATGCGGTCTCTAAGCATGATGCGTACCCCCTCCCTTATATCTCACAGATTCTAGACAGCCTTAAAAACGCTAAATACCTATCCTCAATTGACTTGAGCTCCGCATTCTGGCAAATTTTTTTGGACCCGGCTTCTCGCGAGAAAACTGCGTTCACAGTCCCGGGGAGAGGGCTGTTCCATTTCAAGCGAATGGCGTTCGGACTAACCGGAGCACCAGCAACGCAACAGAGACTAATGGACCTTCTCTTCGGGCCTGAGTTTGAGAACCGCGTGTTTGCGTATCTCGACGACATTGTGGTGACCCATGAAACCTTCGAAGGTCACCTTTCTCTTCTACAGAAGGTACTGGAGAAGTTGAGGCAAGCGGGCCTCACTATTAAGGCATCTAAGTGCCAATTCTTCCGGCGGGAGCTGAAGTACCTGGGCTACGTGGTGGACGAGAAAGGCCTACACACGGACCCAGCAAAAGTGCAGTCCATTGTGGAGTTTCCAACACCCAAAACCAGGAAGGAAGTTAAGATGTTCTTGGGAACGGCGTCGTACTACCGGCGTTTTATTAAAAACTTTAGCCTGATCGCAGCACCCTTGAATAGGCTAACTAGTACTGGAAAAAAAACTCCACCTTTTACCTGGACTAATGAAGCTGAGAACGCATTTCAAACCCTTAAACAGGCTTTAGTTTCTGCTCCGGTTCTCGCTTGCCCAGATTTCTCCAAACCTTTCTCACTTCATTGTGACGCATCTGCATACGGGATCGCCGGGATGCTTGCACAGGACATTGACGGCATCGAACACCCTATTGCCTTCGCAAGCAAATCACTCTCAAAGTGTGAGATGAACTACTCCGCAACAGAGCGAGAAGCCCTGGCGGTTGTGTTCGCAGTTGAACATTTTAGGCCCTATTTGGAAGGTAGCAAACCTTTCAAGATTGTTACCGACCATGCGAGCCTAAAATGGTTCTTAAACCTGACGAACCCAACCGGCAGACTAGCACGCTGGGGTTGTCGGCTGTCTCCTTACAATTTTGAGATTGTGCACCGCGCTGGCAAAGATAATGTCGTTCCGGATGCGCTGTCCAGGGCCGTTCCATGTGTTGCAGCCATCACAACTACATCACGATTCACCCCTACCGGTGACCCGTGGTATGACAACTTGTTCAAAAAACTATCGAACAAGCCTCTATCTCGTCCAAATTTTATGGTGAAAGAAGGAAGACTCTTCCACTACACGAAGTCAACTAACGGACTGGTGAAGAATTTCCAATGGAAAGAAGTGATACCGCAGCCTCGCAGGAAAGCGATACTGGAGGAGCTTCACTGCTTGCCTACTTCCGCGCATCTGGGAATTCAGAAAACTTTTAAGAAGATCTCCCTGGCATACTATTGGCCAGGACTTATCAAGGATGTAGCTGACTTTGTTCGGAACTGCGACACTTGTCTGGCTCATAAAATTCCGGCTCGTACTACTCCAGGTCTTATGGGTTGCCCTAAACAATGCACAAGACCCTTCCAAACTCTAAGTTTGGACCTAGTCGGTCCTTTCCCGGTCTCTAGGAACCGCTTCAATCACTTACTCGTTGTGATGTGCTGCTTCTCCAAGTACGTCATGCTCTTTCCTTTACGACGGGCTACGGCGGCTAATATCATCAAACATCTGGAGAATGATGTATTTATGAAACATGGAATTCCGCAAACAATAATCTCTGATAATGGTACTCAGTTTACGGGACACGAGATTCAAGCGCTCTTTCAAAAATACAGCATCCCACAGATACATCTGACTCCACGATATTGCCCCCAGGTAAATCCTGTAGAGAGGCAAAATCGTACTATCGTAACTGCTATCTCTGCCCTTATTAAGGACGACCACAGAGAGTGGGACTTGTTCCTACCTCATATTGAATTCGCCATCAACACTTCTGTCAGCGACGCAACTGGGTTTACCCCTTTCCTGCTGGTGCACGGGCGCGAAGCTGTAGCGTCGGGCAGCCTTTACGACTCTGCTCCCCTGGATTTGACCGATCTGACTTTCCCGAATCGCGATGATCATGCGCGTAATTTAGGAGAGCTGACAGGTATATTCAGGAGAGTCCGCGAGGAATTGGTGAAGGCGCATGCCAAAAACACGCAATACTACAATGCTCGTCGTAGACACACCGAACTTACAGTGGGACAAACCGTTTGGAAGCGTCACTTTCCACTAAGTGTCAAAGATCGTTTCTTCTCCGCGAAGCTCGCACCGAAATATGTAAAGTGCACGGTGGCGGCGAAGAAATCACCTCTGGTATATGAGTTGGTGGATACGCAAGGTAGAGATGCAGGTACCTGGCACATTAAAGATCTTAAAACTATAAATTGAGACTTCTCATCTTTAACGTGGTCTCCTAAACAAAGGGTACTCTTAGTGACGTTAAGTCACGCACTTCTTAAGGCTTACCTATTGGAAGCATTTTTATTACCCAAACAAGTCACTGCACTTGCCCAGTTACTTGGATAACGGCTATAGATTGTTGTTATTTTAGTTCGAACTTTAACCCTTCCACGTCAAGAGACGTCGGCCTTAAACTTGTTTCACACAACCTACAGTTGTGGCTAGAAACATCTAGGAGCAATTTCTACCATTGCTACTTTTCGCTGTGCGACACTAATGTTGTTCCTTAGCGTTTCTAACGCTCAGAGGTCTATCTAGTTATTGCCGTGGGTAATAAATTAGGTAGATACGTTGGACGCGCCCACGAGCTGCTCGAGCTATTGTGGTTTTGTTCCTTTTTCCACTTCCTCAAAGAACCACAGTATCCAATTACCTCCTCTTCCTTCCACATAATCCACACATCCTAACCCAACTAAATAATTCCCCAACTTCTTATTTATTACTATCATATATATACTATATCAATTCACTATTTTCATTGTTTATTATCCTTCATTGCAAACATAACTTAGAGTCACTATAATTTTTGTAGCTGAGTAACTTCTTGTTTTTCCTCACTTCGGATCTTACCGAACCATTGGTTGCGCTATTGGCGTTATACCAGTTTTTTTTCTTTTCTGTATATTCAGCACTTTTTTTTATTTTAACTGGCTATATTTCAAACTTCAATGTAGTTACTTACATCACTAATTATTAACTTAAAGAAAATACAGATACGGAAGAGATATTATTTAACATTTGAATGTATAACATATATATAATATCATACTTGAGTTTAGTATATTACATCATTGGCAGGGCCATTAACTATTAAAAGAGCAGTAACGTGAACTCTTTTTAAAAATAAATAAGCTAATAACACGCCTATAAATTCAGAGCAGCTCGCGGACTCTAGGAAAAATAAGCTCACTCGCAGACTAAAAAGTGCAGTTTTGTGGACACTATAAATAAGCTAAAACACAATCTTAAAAAAGTGCAGTTTTGTGAACACTATAAATAAGCTATAAACACAATCTTTTAAGGCCCATTGCTACACATAAAGTGGTGATGGAGAACATATTTCGGGGATTAGTATATTAGTTTATCTTATAACATGTTGGAAGGGAGGAACTCAGAAATTTACATAGTACACTTGGTTTATCCAGTGGTTAACTGTAAAAATATGGTGGGTCTCTGTCTCTCTCAATAATGAATTCATTAGTTTATCTTATAACATGTTGGAAGGGAGGAACTCAGAAATTTACATAGTACACTTGCGTTATATCCAGTGGTTACCTATAAAAATATGGTGGGTCTCTGTCTCTCCCAATTATGAATTAAGTATATGAAGATAGTTATCATTATGTATTAGTATTGTTACATGGGATTATATGGGAAACAACAATGAATAAACATTTGCACATATCTTTTTAAATATGTAGTATATGATAATAGTATTTGTATTGATTTGTCATCTATTCAGATGTCTATTTTTCGATTAGGTATGGTACCTATGGTATTTTTTTTAAAGTCGTCTCTTCCAAGTCTTGTAAACACATCTTGTCAAACAGAGAATGGTTTGTAGTCTGTCGTTATTTTTGTTTTTCTGCTGTTTTGTTTTCATGACCTGGTTTTCTCTGTAATATGCGGCTGGGGCAGCCGTGAATTCCCTAACGTGAATTCTTCCCTGGTTCGCGGGATACTGTAACCGTTGGATTCTGAATCCTTTGGTTTTTTCATTTTCTGGCTTAATGCGCAAGTCGTGCGATGCCAGAAAATGTAAAAAGTCAAACAATCCTAATGTCAGTTAGCTGTCATTGTCACCTTCTGGCCCAAGTCGATTCGGCATGGTCATTGCAACCACCAGCCGGTGGGGCTTCCAGTTCTTTCTTGGCTAATAAGATTCGCTGGAGACCAGTCGCTTGTCCTTCCTTACTCGTTTGACTCGCCGGGGAGACTGAACCCCAAGTACTAATAGTAAAATTTACATATAGAAGTGCGCGATCTTTGAAACCCTCTGCCGGTAAGTCTACCATCCGTAGGCTTCTATCTTTCACCTTTGTTCATCAGTGCACACCGTGATCAGTTGTTCTCCTTGCTCACAGGGTCTTTGTGTCGACGGTACCTTGTTCCAGCTGGCTGCTGAAAGCCTCTAATCTGCCTAGTCACACATTTTTATAACTACCTACGGAACTTCTGTAAAACCCCGTCTCGGGTAAGTAGCTTGTACCATAAACCTTCAATTAATCTATATTTCACCTGGAAAACTGTGATCAATGATTTATTCCTTGCTCACAGGGTTTTTTACACTACCTCTGAAACTCAAGCGAAGGTGCCTCCACCTTCGCTACACTACACTACACCCGTCGGTCTGCTGGTCAGCTCCGCAGCCTGAGGGTTGCCTAAACAACCCCCTGCGCCGCTGCAGCAGCACCTGGCTCCGGGCCATCTGTATCTCAGGGTAACAGTGGGTAGGCCGAGCCTACCCACATTCAAAATTTTAATGTATTGTCCCTTAACAAATTAATTGATTTATGGTTGCAAAACTAGTATGTAGGCTCGAAACCCACCTTGAATAACATCTACTGCTGATCTAGCTGGCATTCTGTAACTAAGGCGCCCATTTATTGTTCTAAAACCTAAATTCTGTAAGTCTATTTAGCCCTTCAGGCACTGCGTTAATTCTATTGTACATTATCTATTTTCTACAAGTATCCTTAATAAATAACCTTATCCTTCTCAGTCGCTTTCTTTCATTTACTATCTACCTAGTTAAAATAAGTAGGTTTAGCTTTTAAAAAGGTTACAAGCGTTAGTTACCAGAAACCCTGTATCCCCTTATTTTACAGCAGACACCTATAGTTATTGAAGCCCAGACGGATTTGGCCGCCGCGCGCTGCCAGGACCGCCAGAAGTGTCTCCTAAGTAAATATACGGAGGTATTTGCTCGAGCTTCTCAAGATCTATAGGAGACGGGCTTTGTTGTGAATGACATATTGTATGTACCAGAGACATAATATAGGTACATAGATAGATGTACATATGTTGTTGACGAAATCAGTAAGTAAGATTTCTTAGGGCGGCTTGATAAACTCTCGATACCAGAGTTGGCCACTCTCATTCGATAAGAAGAAGAAGAAGTAAGATTGTATGAGAGTGGCCAACTCTAATGTTGAGTGTTTTCATGCTGCTCTAGTGGTTTCTGACGTGGCATAACGACTGTGCCATGACAAACAGACAGGACCTCCAAATTGACAGATTGTACTTATGTAAATTATTTTAACTTTACCCAAGAATGTGAAACCGATCTTGCTTAAAATTTCAGCGGTCACTGTTTTATTTTAAAGAGTTCTATCATAAACTGTCTTCTTCCAGAGTAGAACAAAATATAACTAAAGTTATATTCACAGTGGTGTACATTAAATGTACACCATAAAACCCAGAAATAACAAAACAGAGAAATATACCTAGATTAAAGTGTAGTACAGTACAGTAGTGTGTAGACAAACTCTAGGTTATCTGTAGGTGCTAGGGGTACACAGACTTCAATTGTAACTTTCCTGCAATCGCACCCGCGAGACTCAATAGCTCAATACTGAACCAATCTGATCGCTTATCTGGTAGGGTTGGTAAATAATGAAAGTAAAACTCACATTTAGTGTTATTCGTAAGTTTTTTTTGTTGAATAACTATAAATAAAATAAGATAAATAACAATAAAAAAAATTAATCTACCTCATTTAGTAACAATAATATGGACACAATAAAATTGTAATAAAGTATCTGTTGTTTGTAATTACGGTATATTTTCAGTAGAAAATCAGATGAAGTATACACATAATATACACTAATAAAACTAAATAAAGAAAGAAAACATTTATTGTGACAGATTTAACAGAAGAACACACAGGAGTAAAAACATAATAAACAAACATAAAAATCTGCCACAACACAGCCCCAACTCAGCATAATGCTGGTTGTGTGGAAGCAACCAGCAATAAGAGTATGTACATTTAACCTAAATTTAAAACATCTACATGTGGTATGGAGCCAAGAACGCTGGCTGCATTCCCACGCTGGATTGCTATAGAAATCCTTTGCGCAAGGAACCAGCCAGCGTTCTTGTCTCTAGTGATGTCATTCAACCTTTTATTTAATTTTTTTATAAAAGACTTCGTGCTTTTACCCCACGGACCAAAAGTTTCGAAGCCAAGCGGTACGAAAATATAATCAGTCGATAATGATGTATATTTTCGCCGCTTGGCTTCTTCTGCTGCATCCGCCGCGGCTCCTGCCGCTTTATTATATTGTTTATTATTAAATAAAAATAATGATGAAGTATTTATTGGATTTTTACAAAATATATTTAATACCTGAAAATTCTCGCATTCATACAATATCGTCCACATTTGTCGCTTTAAAGTGAAGTCAGCAGTTAGTGAGTCAAAAGTTTCTTTCGTCATTGTTATTCCGAGCCGAGGTTGGACGAGATTTGGGAACGCTGAGATGGAGCTTAGAAAGCAGGCCAGGGGTCTTAGGCGGATTGATGGAACCTTGAAAGTAGCGTCCAATATGTATATCAGAGGCGAAAGTTTGTATGTATGTTTGTTAATTCACGGTCATACTGATACATTGCATTGTATTTAATTATGATAATCTAAATTTTTATACCACATTTTTTTCTACTATTGTTAACAATAAATGTACATCAAACTGACTTGTAACTATGGAGTTATTAATAAATGATTTGTATTTGGTATTGAAAATACTGTTTAAATTTGGTTAAAACCCTAGTTAAAGACATAGGTAACATTTTCACCTATATCGATGTTTGTGTTTTTATATACTTATTTTGAGTACTTTATTTGTCTACACATATTTTTGAAAACAAAATATCCTAGAAAAGAAATCTTTATTAGCCAACCCTACTTATTCCCGTGCAGTCGGCTCCAATCCCTAGGGTCCGACACTTCACTATCGATCGTACGTACATGTAGGTAGTTGGACAAACACCATCACAAAAAGGACAGCCTTATGTTATGGCTTTATCTGGTGTCAGTGGTTGACTTTTGCAAATAAAATAAATGGTCATACAGTACCTGTGTAAGCAACGCCTCCATAGCTGTCTTTTTATTCCAGGAACGCCTCTGATAAAATGCAAAAAAGTGTCTTCTTCTTCTTATCGAATGAGAGTGGCTAACTCTGGTGTCGAGAGTTTATCAAACCGCCCTAAGAGCCTCTGACATGGCTTAACGACTGCCGTACTAGGCAAACAGCCGAGACCTACAATTTAAAATAAGTTTATTCAAGGTCTAGTATATATTTTCTACTACTTATTACTTTTACAATTTGAAGTAGTTTCAAGTTCAGTAATTTTTTTGTTACGCTGGACCTCGAATAATGGCATCTAATTTGTGGGAAATTTAAGCAAAAATCTAACGCATTGAGTGATACGATAAAACCTATCTAAATACATAGTGCTGATGGTAAGATATACGTACTTACATCGAAGTTTCTGAAGTATCTTTCAATAGCCGCAGTACATATTTGTATCGGCAGTCCGCAAGATATTGGTTCTTTGTGCCCGGGATGGTGTTTGCCTCTCACCCGGCGTCGATTCACACAATATTTGATTAGCTAGTCTAAATACGAGGTACAAATAACGTCTAACAAATGTGATGCTACAAACATATCTACACATGTCATATGTATACTATGTTTCTTTTTAGTCCAGTTTTTTTTGTGTATCTCGCTAAATAGATCGTTACTAGTCATTTTACATTTAAGTACTTAGCACATTTTATTTGTTGTTTTTTTGTCGATACAAAATGGCTAGCATTTTGTATATGAAAAAAATATTCATCTTATCTCCTTTCATTTTGAACAAAATGCCTAAAATGGTATATGTGTATATAAAAAAAAATCGATCAAAGCGCTTAGAATTTTATTCGTGTGAGCAATAACCCTGTATAAGCAACCCTCTCGCCCGCAGGCTACAATCAATCAGCAGTGATGTGCTAGATCCGCGGGATCACACCGCGGGCCCGCGCCTGACGCCCTCTAGCGCGGGGTAATCTAGGGGCTTGCAACCACTGTCTTTTGGGAATATTGATCATTAAAATAAAAATAAAACTAGTGTTTTTCTTTCATTATTTATATTTATTAGTCATGCATCAGCTCAATGCTCTTTTATGTCGGTAAAAGTAGCAAAAAGACATGCATCGGCCGGGAATCGAACCCGGGCCGCCCGCGTGGCAGGCGAGCATTCTACCACTGAACCACCGATGCTTATTAAAGGTGTTCGAAATTACTTAATATAAATTTGTTCTTACTACTCAGTGTCTTAAGACTCATGTAACTATATCACTACAGATAATAATCTCAATGCTTGCATGATAAAAATATTAAACATCTGAGTCATATTTACATTACGTTTGCTAGATAAATCTGAGCAGGCGCCGGCTGTGCCGGATGTGGTGATAAGCTTCCTCGCGTCGCACTGAGCCGGACGGCCACCGGACGGCAACCGGACGGCCACCGGACGGCAGGATGCGGTGCGTGCGCGTCACTGCAATGATAGCAGATGGTTAGATTACACGCTAGAGGGAATTGTGTACTGGCGGAGAACTGATTTGATACATATTTGATTCCTATCATGTGCATCATTGTAGCCATGTACATTGATATTCCAATACATCAGTGTTAGACCTAGGTATATGTATACTTAACAAACCAACTCAGAATAAAAAAAAGTAAATACTATCAAACTCATATCTTCAGACTAGCATTGTACTTATCACATGATTTATTTGCTTCAATTTTCAAATTTCTCTTATTGTTATAAGTATTAGTTTATGTAGCTTTTTTTAGTATGCCTATATATTCATGTATTCGTTGTACACAACCTTTCAAATAAGTAGTAAATCCAAAGCACGATGTCGGTGTGATCCTGGCAGACAGCTGTAGATGGCGCTGGTGGGAACTAGCAGCTGCGTGTGGGGAACCATGGATACAACTTGTGGGGAACAGAGGGAGGTTACTTGGCTGTTTTGTTCATAATACATCTGATGGTAAGCGATTTATTATTTGAGCATATAAACTTATCAAGAAAAGATGAAATATCATTTCTCCGTCACCGACAGGAACAAATCTACTAACAAGAGTTCTGTGCCCAAGCGCCGTACTAAATAAAATATTTTTGTTACACAAAATTGACCATGAAATAATATCATTAGAAGGTACCTTATAATACTTAAAATGCTTATAATATTTTGTATTTTTTGTGGCTTTTCGCTTTCATTCGTTTAATAATAAAATCTAATTCGTGCCGATTTTAATAGGATTAGGCAATGGTGGATATGTAAGATCAGCATAATATGCTACTTCATGTTTCATTCAAATGACATGAGACACACAATATCACCCTCACCATTTTTTTTTCAGTCTGCAACAATTTATTATGTTACCCCTTGACAATTATTTCAAGCTCGCGTATTATATAAAATTACAACTCGGGCACAAAACGGAGTATTTGTTTTTTTTTCAACTTTATTTTCAACTGAAACCCACTTGCCAAATAAAAGGTAGGACATAATGCGGCCGTGTCTTTGACACGTTGTGAAAGCATTCCGCAGGATGCTGGCATGTTGGCAGCAGTCGGGCGACTGTCGGTGGAAATAACGAATCAGAAACCACACATACTTTTAAAAAATTATGAAATGAGAAGTGACATTTGAAGGGAATGAAATGGGAGGTAGGAATTCTCGATGTTTACTGGGGAAGAAAATGAAAGATGCCAAAGGTTGAAGAAAACTAGAGGTCAGGTCCAGCTTCGCACGGTGGACATTTATTTACTAAACATTTTGATGCTATATGCAATTAAAATAGCCAGTATTATATCAGTGATAATGTAGATTTTTTAAATCGATTCAGTCCGTTTTGAGCCAATCCGTTACAATCTTATTATATACTTTTCCTCATAATAATATTACAGCACAATTTTACATACGGTACTATTATAAATTGATTAAAAAACTTTACGACGTCGTATTACTTGTAGGTTTCGTGTTAAAGTGTCATAAATTAACAACACCTATTACTTACACCGTTTATAAAGCAAGCCACAGTGTGGGGTGTGGTGCACAAATCTAAAAACTGTAATAAAATGATAACCGTGTTAATGATAATACAGTTTATTGCATATTTTAACACCAGTGAGAGTAAAAAAAAGCCAAAAACAAGTTAATCATAATAACTGTTTAAAGCAATCAATCAGACAGCAAATAAACTCAAGTCAAAATCTTGATCGGTCTGAGTTTTTTAAAGCCCACTTCTGAATCCATCCGCATCAGCTCCATAGTTCCGTAACAATACAATGTTTTTCTAACAAAATAATATAAGCACGAAGCCATATTAGACAGGCACATAGGTACAACTTAATTGTAATAAAAAAACTTGCTAACTGCACATCTCTCTCTCTTGTGTCGTATTTCCTCATGACTGAGGGTCGTGACTCCCCCGCATCATCCGACATCATAGTGGGCGCCCTGGTCTATGGAAGACACATGTCCTCGGATAATTGCACATAAAAAAACCGAAAATATCCAAACAAACATTGCTGCCATGTAAGGCGTTAATCAATATTCCTTTGTTGTGTTAGTTTCAGCTCATCCTTTCCTGCATATTATAATGTAAGCATGCATTATGATCCCGCGACGTGTCTCGTTGGTAATCTGCTGCATTTAGTTGCATGCTGCACTTGTTGTCTCTCACAGGATTATCCGTCTCGCTCCCTCGCACTGCTGTTTGTTTAGTTGTAATCTGGCAGGGTGCGTCTGTTCACACTCTGTGTAGCCCTGTATTAATAAAATCGTATTTTATAATGTTTTAATCGGCATGGTTGTTTGGCGCCTAACTCACATTTCAATTTGTTTTATGTGGTATACAAAATTTTCAAATCAATGTTTACTCGCGAGTAGCATGCTAGTACTATCACGGTTAAGTTTATGTTATTTTGTGGCACTGCGCGTGAAAATCTATAACTGCGCTATGGCTCATACTTACAGCATTATGCTACGTCATGCAATCAAAGTAATATCTGAATAATACTATTCACCTAGATTTCAGCTAAACCGCCTGGTTGCATAAAAAGTTGGTAACTTTTTTGTTACTTTAAATGATTAGAAGTGTACCAGAAAATCACTTGTTCAAAATCCTATTCAATCTAAGTAATCCAGATTTAATTAAACAAGCCCTGTCAGCACCATATACACATACAAATAGTAGATCCTTTCCAATAAACGTTAGTGTGTCTAATTCCCCGACATTCCTGCCCCATATACTAGCGCTGCCCCGCGATCTGACATGTTTTTAATTAAACGCCACTTACTTGCCGCGCCTTCGATTAGAGGAAAATCTAAGAAAAATGCCCCTTTAATAAAGTCAAATGGACAGAAACATGCTCTCGTTTATTGTAAAAAGAATAGAAGTAATTACCTACTATGCCTATCAGATTTTTTCTGTCTTGAAATAATTGTAGTGTAATACAAAATAGTAAAACCGCAGGGAGCAACTGGATCCAATTTGCGCAGGACCGGTACGAGTGGCGTACTAGAAGAGAGGCCTATGCTCAGCAGTGGGCGATACCAGGCTGATGATGATGAATACAAAATAGGGTTTCTTAAATAAAGTTATATAGTGATAAATCTTCAAGTACATGTAGATTGTTATTAAGTCCGGTACTTACGACAAAACGTTTTAACATTGTATACATTGAATAAACGTCAAAGTATTACTTATTTATCTGTGACTTTCGCTCCTTGCCAAATAGTCAAAAATATTTTTAAATTACATGAAATCTACAAATATTCGTCTTACCTTTTGTTTATCATCAGATAAACAAAGCATCAGCTTTGTTTACCATATCTGTTCAATGTAGAATGGTAGACCTCCTCGCTATCCCACCGTGAGTCGATGTCACTGTTGACAAAGAAACACAACACTCAACCAAACCCCTCTATTATCCCTAATTTATCACCAATTCTCTTTATACCATCCCAAAAATTTACCCACAGCTGAAATTTATGGCTTAACAAGTTCTATTTTATCCCTATTTGCTCTAATCAGACAATAAATTAACTGAACACAAAGCTAGTCAATAAAACTCGTATTTGCCCCCGACTCCCCTCGCCACCAGTCGACAAGGTCGTAAAATTTTTACACCCACCCATAAAGTGATAGAAATAGGGAAGTAATTAAGTTAGTTACATGATTGCTGTACTAAACTCTGTTATGTGACCAGTACACGGGGAATGTGAGGTAATTTTAATAATAATTTTCTGTTCCATTGTTAATTAAAACACACAATTTAGATAAACCAGGTTCACTGCAAAGGAAGTATACTGATTATTATTTAGTAACAATTTTAGAAGTTTTTATATTTTATTATTGTAAATAAAGTTAGTATACAAAGATTAAAAAAAAGTTTACTATTGCTATTGACATATTTAAATAATTGACATAATGTAATATTCTAAAATCTAAATCGTTAATTGTAATTTGCACGCCCTGTAGGGTGGAAATATAGCGCACTCATATTGTACATAATACCACCTGTGTAAATACCTATATTTCGCAATGAATAAATTATTATTTTTGAATTTTGATTTTTATCTTTAAAATATACTTTATGTACTTAGATTTTTATGATGTCTCGCCCACTTCCCCCTCTCGGTCAGGAACTACTGGGAGGGTACAAGTAACAAAGGCTGGTGAAATATTGCTGTCAAAATATTTTCACTTGATAACTTTTTATAGCGAGCTGTAAACTTTTATGGAACCCTAATTTCTTAAAACGCTAACGTTTTTGTTTGACGGTAGTGTGAAATAGATTTTGATGTTATCACTTTTCAATCTATTGTATTTTACTAAATGCACTGTCAGTTAACATTTTTAGATTATGTAAAGAAATCATTAATTTTATGCAGACGTAATATATATACAAAGAAGGACTAAGTAAACATCGAAACTTGAATTCAAAGATTTATCAAATAAATAAAGACTGATCGGTGGTAAGATATAAGAGATGCATAATAACATATAAATAATGTATTTTCGATTATATATTTACAACAAACGATAAGTTTATTGGGAGCACTTTGACGTCGAGTATGACAACAACAACATCTTCATAAACATCAACAAGATACTTACAACATAACATACAAGTAACTTGATTGTCAAGTAAACTACGAGTACATATATAAGAGAGCTAAGATGAACACTATTTCTTGTTTACGTTGTTACAATATTGACTAAGTTATTGTCCTATGTATTAGTCATATAGATCAAGTATTAAAATTAAATTATTCTTCTTCTTATCGAATGAGAGTGGCCAACTCTGGTGCCGAGAGCTTATCAAGCCAAAAAAAATTGAAGCAACCTAAATCACGACATTCCTTCGTAATTAATAATAAGGTAAAAATTGGGTTGCTTGAGTGGGTGTCGCTTCAGGTGATTGGTCAGAATAAAATATATATGTATTCACATTTGTTTTAAAAAAACAGTGACTATTTTAATTTACATGGTTTTGCTTTCGTGGAAAGACTTCTGAAATGAAATGATATAATTTATTCGAAATCAAGTCACGTTACATTCACTAAATCTAATAAATATCTTAGAGGGGAAGCACATTTCAAGATTAACATCGTCAATATTTTTATATGTAATTATATTCATTACATAAGTAGGTATATTGATTATTTATGACAAATTTAAAATTTTTGGTAATAACATATTTTAGAGGACAAATCATTAATTTAAATATGTATTTATAGTTAAATAAGTTTTACTATCAGCTGTAAAGAGGCTTCGTCAAATAGTGTCGTAGAAAATTATAAATTAAAAATTACAGTATATTATTATAAAGTATAGAGCTGTATAGAGGCTATGTCAAAAATATAAATAGATAAACTAAATTTTACTTACAGAGTGCAACGAACAATAATGAGAACAATGACAAACGATTCAAAACTAAAAAATCCATCAAATACATCACAATAGCAAATGGTATTGTCGCCATCTTATCTCTTCCAAAGGGATTTAAGTGTAGGGAGATTTGAGTAAAGTTCTCATTCGCCGCCCAACGGCGTCCCGGCCGCCCGCCTAGTGCCGCCCGCCTAGCGCCCGCCCGCCCTAGCGGCAACGACTCGAACTAACATAGACTATCGGTATAAATAACCAGTCTTAAAAGTGTTGTATTATTCTTATCTATTGATTATTATAGAGTCTAAAATAAGGTGTAGTGTGTAGAAGTAGTGTAAAATAAATGTTTCGAGTGTTAAAAGTAGTGATTTGAATTTAATCTTAATAGTAAACAAGTTACGTAGTGTTCTAAATTTAATCGTATATAATAAAAAAAATAACTAACTATTTCAATATTTAACCAAACTTTAAGTACTTACCTAATTCTAATAAATTATTCATATGTTAATTAAACCTAAAAAACAGTTTTAAATTAAAGCAGCGTATACACTTGCTATAAATAACCGGTAAAATAATCTATATCGAACTTAACTGTGTTTAGACATCTCGAATACATTGACTTTATTGGCAAGTTATTTGTAAATTAGAGTCTATAGCTAGCTGTATAGAGGTTATATTCGCGTGTGTTGAGAACAGTTGCAAGGTGCGAGAGTAAATATTTATATTTACGATATAGACTACAACTCGCCGGTTCCGGGTGCTGGAATTGTTTTCGTGTTGCAGGTGAGTGTGTGCTAGACTTTATACAGCACCGCTTTTATATTTTGTAGATTAGTACGTTATTTATTACTTATTGACGATTTGAAAGATTGTCCTCTTCTTTTCGCTATGTAAACTCCATACCTAATATAATCAAATCATTCAAATTGTAGGACATATGACAAGATATCTGTCTCTTTTGTATGACTCATTGTTCGTATCTCATGTAGAATAAAAGTATGGTCTTATTTTCTTAAAAAGTTTCTAATTGTCTTTAATTGACCAAATTACCTGTACACGTTTAAAACTGATATCATGCTCCTAACGCCTAAAGCTTTGTCCTGGATTACTCTTAGTTTAGCTTTACTCATGTAAACAAATTACATAAATGTCAACAAATTTCCTATCAATACAATAATTATTTATTCTACACCATGTAACAAATACAATGCGATGCATTCTCGAGCGAGCAATTGGTTGATCAGGGCGCGCGCACACTGCCCGCGGACGTGGCGTGAATTTTAATTCACTCGACGCGCGTCCCTCGCACGAGCTGAGTTACGGTGTGTGACTGACGACACAGGGGATAGGCCGTTTTATGAATGTTTCAGACATTTTTTGTCTTTGTTTAAAAAATGGGATTTCGGGGCTCTTTCGTTATATTTAACCACCAGACCAGACATTGCAGATCTATTAAACATCAATGATTTTATGTGTTGGTTTTTGACGTAAATAACTAACATCTCAGTATGCCTATTACTAACTATTAAAATTAACAGGAAATTATCATACTTACTTTTTATTAGTTCCAGATACAGATTTTTTTGAGCAATTACGATTTTAGAACACATTATGAAAATAACGGAAATTGTACAAATAATTATTTATCCTTTACATAAAAGAAGGAAAGGTAGAGATACAATCAAGCATAAAACTTTTATACAATCTATTCAAACTTCTCATCATTGACTACCTAACTACTACCGGAGTCCATTCTCACTAGTCTCACCTCATTGGTATGCTCGTTGCTCGCGCGCCGTAACGAGCGGCCGCAGTCACGTGTAAACGCACCCTTACGCCAGTAATTGGCGGTGTAAACCTGCTTCATTGTTGTTATTGTTTAGTTTGGACGTACGACTACATTCACCTGGATAGTTGCTTTTATTTTCTAGGCTTTATGACTCGCAGGACAGCAAATATCTATAATTGAGATTAATTTACAATATTTTTATTTTTACGCATGACCAAAATGCTGGTCTTTTTCTGGCTCAACATATCAGCATTGCCATCCAGCGTGGCAATGCGGCACGCTGCCCTCTGGTAGTGGGCTGGAGCACTTAGATTATCTTGAGGCTTTTCTAAAGATTTTCTAAGTGCCCCTTTTTTGTAGTAGTTACAAGTAGTATGTTTTTCTTCCCTTGTTTTTATATTTTATTATTGTAAATAAAGTTTTATCATGTTATTATAATTATTTTCAAGTTGATTGTAGCCATTTGTTAGTACATTGTGCGCAAGGATTTTCGATACCAAAGTACAGAGCAGAGAAACAACTTGATACCGTTCCAATATGATAAAAAATGTATTAATAGTCATTGAAAATGTCTGTTAAATATACTATCAATCAAATCATTAATAATCACCATAATGCATATTATTCAATATCTGTAACTTACTTTACGAATCAATTTATCTCTCCCAGACTCACGCCACGTACTTGTGAAGTCGCCGAAAGATTCCGAAGTAGTCCGAAGCGCGTGACCAATCAGAGCGCATTGTGCGTCCGTGGCGGTTGCAATCGAATTACAGACCGACACGCACGTATAGTGTGTAGTCAGCCTTAGTGCGTACATTGAATGGATTTATTTAGAAGATGTTTTGTGTTGTGATAGTGTAGGTGGGACTATTCAGATGGAATAAAAAGTTTACAAAGGTTTTTTTCTACTTTTGCCAATGTAAAGGTTTTAAGTGCGAAAAGGTATTTAAAATATTGAGAGAAATAAAATGTTATGGATAATATATAATCAGATACCAATAAAAATAATCGGGCAGGTATTTTTGACTTAAGATTATTTATCATCCTGTTGAAAATACATCAAAGCTACTAAGCTATTTTATCTACACAGTCTTTTTTACCATATATGGAATCAATTACGAAAACCGTTGAAAATTAACCGCGTGGGATTGGTAAACTGTGGGCATAGAAAACCCCGAGCTTAGATTCAATGTTGCCATTCCTGTATTTTGATCATGAAGATAATATTCTTAGACACGATATTTGTAACAGCTCCCTATGTGTCCCCGCCGTTATTTTTACAGATACAATTGCACAGTTTCACTCTCTCTCGTCACATCGAGTCCCCAGCTTTATCATCGTCCAGCGTCATCGATCACCCATCCACCGCAAAGTCATTCTATTCCATCCATGGACCATATCATACGTCATTCACATCTGCTCATAACATCATACAATTTATCAAACCTGTCTAAAAAATTATATAGAAATATAGTCTTTATCACATGAGTCGTAGAGATGATATTGGTATAGCATAGGTGGCTGTAGGCTGATGATTCAATTAATCAAAAAATAGACCTTAATGCTATGACAATAACGTCTAATTTGTATTGAACAGTAGCGGCAAAGTTTTCATAATTTGGGATTTATTCGCAGATGTGTTGATTGTTTGCAACTAGGATAAATATTGATGTTACGAATAATGTGGAAAATAAACAATTTGTCGATATGAAAGGATATCGAAATGGCAACCCCGCATTGTGACGTGATTTAATATAATATGAGAGTGACAAATACTATTTACCCCAATGGCAACAAATGGTGGACTATTTTGCTGTCGTCACTTTTGATTAGTGAGTATGATTTATGAGTCGATAGTGGTTGATACTGTACAATAAAGTACATAGTATAGTAGTTGTGGTTAAGCCCAGGCAAATGTGTTCAATCCAAAAAAATGTATTTGACACCTTAGTTGGCTATTATTATTTGAATTTCCTTGATAATAATAGCGTGACATTTAAAATATTGAAATCATTTGACTTTCAACACACAGACATACCTAATATTTCCATCCAAAAACAAACTTTTTATACATAAACTTAGGTAACACCTATCATGGATTCTCTCCTCGCTCCTGAAACTTTACGATCATTCTGCCGCCTGTAAGCTATACTATCTAGGCTATCTACTATCTAGACAACCTATCTAGGCTACCTAGGTACTGCCTAGTGCAAGCAACGTATGGAGACACATAGCTGCACATTTAGTAGTCTAGACCGGGGTGGTACTAGTTTTAAAATATTGCGCAACTTCTCTACGCTTTTAGTGTTGTATTTTACAGTGAAACAGTAAATAGGTACTTGTATTTTATATAGATACTTTTTGTAGTGAAATATGGTTTCACGTCTCACTACAATTTCAGATGTTAAGTAACGTATAATAAAAACTAAATTGATTGTAACTTCGCTTATTTTACACATTTATTACATTATATGCCATGTATAGATAAAACTGAACAAAATCGTGTAATAAATTCAATTCTTTTGTACGTATTGAATGAAAAAGTTTCTCAACATCAAAGGCCGGCTAAATTAAGTTGCTTTAAATTAGGAACTTCCCTGTCGGCTCGGAGATCAATTTCGGCCCAACATGGCGACTGTATAAAAGGCCGAATTATGCATGTCAAAACAAAATCGCTCAACTGCCCCCACGCCTCGGTTTAACATGTCAAACGCCGAAAATGCAACGAAAAGTGCATCCATCAAGCTTAAAAGAATCGTCACGCTTTTCATCTCAAACCCTTCAGAATTTCCCTCACAAAGGCCGACGCACAAAAACCTTTATTAAACCAAGGAGCCGAAACCGAATCGAACTTATTATAATATAAATCGAAAATTCGTGGTGAGTGACGGGCGTGAATCCACGCCAGCAATTAAAAGGGGTGTCCGTGAAGGGTCTGTCATCCATCACCGTGGATTATGGGGACACTATTATTATTACCAGCCGACAATAACCGGATTAATCCGGTTTTTGTTCCGGAACATTCGGCATTGTTCGCGCGTGTCCCATCACTAGCAGTTAGCGTGTAATTAAATGGCCGGCGATTGTACTGATCCGGACAAATGGACGTTAATCAATTATTGTCTGAATATCGAATTTGATCGCTGATTAACTTGATATAATGTAAAATAATTTTAATTCAGCCTGTGGTCTTTATTAAAATAAACTACTTTGTAACCTAATATACAAACACAACATGATTGACACAAAAATATGACTTAATAATATCAAATATTACAAACACTACAGTTTCAGCGATCAAAGTAACCGCAAAAATGGCGGCTTCATTCTTTCATTGTACTGAAATGACTCGTTATTAGGTCTCTCTGTCCGTTTTGCGACGTTTCGACCATTTCCACTGTATTTTAATATTTTGTCCAGATTTCATTATGAAAGAACTGTTGTCTCTTTGTTGAATCGTTCGAGAATTCTCGCAGTTGTTTAATTTAATGGAAAAATAAGATGTTTATTTGTTCTCTTTGAGACGCCATGCTGCCATTTTTGTTTGATCTGTTTTGTGAAACGGAACGTAGATTTTGAGGAAGTTTCCTATTGTCAGTTAAAGAATGTATTTTCACATTTTAAACATTCAGAAAAAAAGTGTACGTTTGTAACTATTTTGTTAAAACACTTCATAATTTTACAAAAGTACCTTATTCTTTGTGGATTTTGTGAGTTCGCTAGACGAAGCAGAGGTTTATTTACCTTGCTCGTTCGACAAAATCTGAATAAAAATATGTTTATAACAAAAATGTACTTTAGCTTAGAGATTATTACGTAGGTATGTTGTAAAAACTATCGTTATCACGGCAGTATAATCCAATAGGAAATGAACAAATACATTTAACGAGCAGGTACTAGATATTCCATCATATATTTTTAATAATTTGGTCAGGGTATATATATTATAGTATATAAACACACAACAACAATAAATCTCATAGGTACACGTTCCCAATCCAACTTTTCAAGTAATGTTATCCAAACAAAGCAATAAACTCGTCTCGTCGTAAATATTAGCATTTCCATGGAAAAGCCATGTCTTTCAAATTGGGTTAACGCAAAACCGATCCGAACGTCTCTTCTACCATAGAATGCATAATTTATCCCCGAATGAATGCTAAAGACATTATCTGAGAGTTTCAAAGTACGTATAAAAGTCAAGAAAGTTCGTTACTTTTTACTACTTTCCAATATAAGCCGCATACGACGTTTTTATTCTGTCTAGATGACAAAACTATTGCCTTCTAGATTTTGTCCTAGTAAAAGTATAGATTAAAATCAAATTCAAATCCATTGCGCGAAAGTTAACTACAATATTGTAGATTCTTACTAAGAAATAAGATTATATTTTCAAATCGACATTAAATTATATATGTATACAACCCATATGAAAATAAATGTGAACTTAGAGCCTAGAAAAAAAAATTTGTTAAGATACCTTAGAAATAAGATTAAGTTCTATTACTACTATCATTATTACAATTTTTTTTCTTATTGTTGCTAGTAATGTGTGGAACGCTAGTATAGTGTAGTATGTTTTTTTTATTTATTATTATTTATTGTGCGACATTTTAAGCTTTGTTGTTTTAAATTGAGATCTTTATAAAGTGACTAGAAGAGACATAATTTTATAATGTGAAATTCAGTACCATTCCGAAACTGTTCCGGCCCACCAAGTTACGTCTACCTAAGAATCTGCTAAATAATAATTTTGCGGGACCCAGAAGGGTTCTGTCAAATTCTTACATTTATGTATGCCAGTGAGTGTTTTCTTGGGAAATAATGATTACCTATTATGTTATGCTATAAGCATAAAATGTGTGAAATAATATTATGAGAGTTAATGGTATGAGTAGAAAGTATGTGGTACATAGGTTGATAATACATGTTTTAAAATTATGTCCCTAAGTGTCAAGCACTCTCCTTCCGAAGCATATAATATCTTCCCGCAAGTGTTGTGTAAAATCGCTGCGACGCGCTCTCCCCGGTGGAAGTGATATTCATGGCAGCTCGCACGGGATTATTTATTAGCACCACCATGTAACGGACTCCGCACATTATATAAGAAAGAAAGCACTAAACTATTCTACATTTCTTTGGAAAATGGATCTTTTTGATGTTTCTGATCTTTTTGTTATGGTCGCTACGCTAGAAATACATTATGTATGTATGTGTATTTTAATATATTAATCTGCTGAAAAGTCCTGAAAAACAGTAGATTATTTTATATTTAATAAAGTGTAATTTTTTAAATCTTGTTCTTCCGCCAACATTTAGGTTTATAGCTACAGATTAAATTAATGTATATGAATGTATATTTACAGAGAAAGTAATTTAAGAGGGCGACCTCTTAAATTACTCTCTCTCTTTTTTCGCCAGTCACATTCAATATCATAAAATTTGACCTCAGCGACATGCAACGACAACATGCTATAGTGTGCTGGCACCTTTCTAACCTCTGAAATAAGAGAAATGTGACCGTTTAGTTCTGGAGTGAAGCCATATTTCACGCGGTTGTAGCCCGGGAACAAGTAATTTTTTCATAAAGGAAAATGAACAGCCTAAAAGGAAGGAAACCTTGAGAAAATTGTACTAGAAAAGTTAAATTTTCGTGTAGAGCATTTTTGCTACAGCTTTTTTTAAGATTGTGCATTATTTTGTAAGATAATTCAATTTGTTTAGTTGAACCATTTTGTCGGTAAAGCTTACAATATTCCTAGTTTGAATAAGTTTTTTTTACTATGGCTTAGTTTTATACAGGTCTAGTCCTTTTACGTAAAATAAGCTCACATTTCTACTACTACAACTACTGTACAACAATGTTGCTGTCAATTTAATCTAACATGCCTCCCTGAAGAAACCGATAGTCCTTTACCTGAGAATGAACTATATTTTGCAAGGGTAACTAAATATATAAATGTATACTAAATATAAGTAGTAATCTAGCAAAATGTGTTGCTTAGTTTGACCAAAAAAGTTATTTCTCAACATGTTTCCCAAATACCTAATCCTGTTTCTCTTGAGCCGGCCATTTGTCCTCGGCCCAATATTTTTTCTAGGCTAACTCCGTGCGTCCTAGATCTCTAATGACGACCATGTGTTTTGTCCCTCACATTCCTTTGATTACGAAGCTAGTATACATTGAGCTACATTGATCAAGATTCTATGAAATGTTTAGGCGACTTTCCCAAAAACAAGGACATTCTGAATTTGTTTTGTCGACGGCGACACATTAACCTTAAAAATAAATAAATAAAACGTATGTTAATCTGCGCAGGACAGGAATGAGTGGCGTACAAGAAGAGAGGTCTATGCTCTGATCAGCAGTGGGCGATAACAGGCTGATGATGATGATGTTAATTTTGAGCATACTGTCTCATTGTCCACAAAAAATTGGTTACTCTATTTGTTTTTAGGGTGAAGCACCAATAACAAGAAAAATAGGTGAAATGTGTGTTTATTTTCAAATCATAAGGCCAGATCATTCGAGCCGTACTTGTAGATACTAATGCAAATCAAAACGTTTAATTACTAATTACTAAGCACAAATATCATTTATTTATTGGATGGTGTCAGTTGTAAAGTATATCCGTTCCTGCTATCACTCCAGCTGGTTGGAAGCAGCAAAATCACTTCATTTGTGAACTCCCTTTGCTCGGTAATTTCCGCGAGCTCCTGTTTTCGCTTATTGCGCTCATTTCTGCCGTTTCCGCTTTTTTTCGCTTTTTTCGCTTTTTCACAGATTTATATTGGAAACGTTATTGAGTTTTTACAATGAGATTTTGTTTGTCATTGCTGTTTGTATTCTTTCAATTTGCATTTTTGGGTATAATGCTGTAATTTTTGTACAATATTCTTATTGTTTGGTACAATTTCGAAAATCAATTTAATTAATTTAATGATGCGTACTAAGATATGTAGCAGAGTAATGATAAGAACAGTCAGAAAGTGAAACGTTTGAAGCTCTGCTAGCGAAGCGTGGAAGCTTTATAACATTATATGCTCTATGCTAGTGCTAGTTATATAACAGCACTCTACATTATGCTACTAACTACGAGATATTTTAATTATTATATTTATCTGTTTTATGCTTCTACCCGATGCTTCCAGTGTTATATTTATTTCAAATATACAACGATATATTATAACGCAAAATCAATTTTTATAATTGTACTTTGAATTGAAATGTTCTCTTTGTTTAAAATCGGTTGTAGCCGACAATATTTTCATATGAAAGCAAAAATTTGCAAAACAAAAGCGACTTGCTTGCGTTTGTTAGAGCTTACCGCATTTTCTTACAACCTATTTGAAAAACAATACGAAAACAAAATGAAAAAGCAATAGAACTGAAACTACTCGGAAGCAAAAAAAAGAGTATTTAATTGCTACAAGGCAGCATGAGGCATGCCAACCACTGCGAATATATGATACTTTGGAATAGTAACTCTTTACAAATATCACGTCGAATATGCTTTAACATTTCATAATGGTTCCACACACCACACGCACGCAATGCTTGATTGTGATTGGATAACGTTGCCGGAAATAGCCGAACGCTATCGAATGCATGGTCGCAAAGGGTTAAGACTCACCCATCAACTCAACCGCGGCGACAGCGGTTGACCATCTCGGATAATAACTTTTTCGCTCAGTTACGTCTCTTTAGTATTAATTATTCGTAGACCAACAAGAAGCAACCACTATTGGTTTGTTGGTTGGCACAAACATTCCCTCCTAATACCAGTTCCTTAGTTCCGCCATAATTGAATTCAACACGAAATAAAACGGGTTTGAGGAAAACTGTTTGGTAAAGGAATAAAAGTACGAGGTGAAACGCTTGTGGTTTGGATTGGGAAAAAAGCAGACTTAAGTGCAGAGATTAAAGTTTGGTCAGATAATAAATAAAAATAAAAAATGGTCAGATAATACAAATACATAATAAGCATTCCTCTTATTTGCTTTTGTTTGTTACTTATTCCGACTACATTTTTCATGTTTGTTGTTATTGATGTACTCAAAAAAATATTTACGCAAATATATCTTTAAAAAATTATAGCAACTTACTGGTGGTAGAAAACAGATAGCCAACAGTAATTAACAGTAGGCTCAGTCCTTTTAGTATATAAACATATGAATATAATAGATTATAAACAATGATTGACAGTAGTTTATTTGGTGCATAAAACCCACCGTATTACTTTATTCTGTAATATTGTACATACACTTGTGTACATTTTAGTTGAGCTTCAGATATCGTCTGTATTATCTCATTTTAATTTTCTAGTCCAAGAAATGGTAAAACTATTGTTTCTGAAATAACCGACTCGAGCAGATTGCTTGTACCCCACTCTGACGGATTTCAGAACAATGTTTATGTTTGTATTTGTATTTGGTTATTATATTACAGTATGGCTTTAGTTACAAAGAGAAGAAAATAGATACAAGTGTGATATTTTAACAAATCTAAATAAATAATTGCGGAGGAGGTGCTTCAGTCGATTCGTATTCATTGATTGTATTGAATAGATAATCATACTTGTGGACATACTCTTGTCTATTTATTCACTTAACATGGCATAGAAAACAGGATGTGTTCATTACTAGTGTACTTACTACATTACTTACTAGTGTCTAGAAAACTAGTAGCAATCAAGAACTTTTCTGAAAATAAGATGCCGTATTTTTGTTCTTCTTTCTCACAAAAAAAAATGCTTTATACTACTTTACTATTCCTTAGTTTTGAATAATTCACACTTCCTACCTATATCGCACATACCACATTCACCACTCCGCACAAAACATTTATCACCCACAAAATCCCATCGTCATTTTTATCAACCAAACCGCAGGCCGGTTCATTTTTAACCGACCGCAAAAAGGTCGAGAGCCTAGTTAAATTATTCACACGTCTCCAGCGCCGGGTTAAAAAGTGAAAACGTGGCATATTCCACCCCAACCAATGACAAACGACTTGACCCCGCCGGGTTGCCAGTGCGGGTATATTTTACCAGATTACGTTAGCGTTTAGCGAACGATGCTTATGTTTTTGGTAGCAAAATCTTGGCTGAAAATATTATTCGTAAACGATGTAAAACCATTAAGAGTAAGAATATTAACACTTACGATATAAAAATGTCAGACTATTCAAGATATACATAGTTTATTCGCATTAAATATTAATTAAACTGTAAAATAAATATTAAAATCGTAATTTGGACTAAAAAATATCACGTGATGTGTTTGTACCTACAAAATTTTATTAACATAAAGTTTAGCATATTTTTTATTTAAGTAACTATGTGTCTGTGTTTTTGCTACCTCAACAGTTGTTAAACCACCCTATGGGACTCTGTCATGGGTTAAATTAGGTACCAACTGACAGTATAAACTTAAATACTTAATACTACTTACTTTAATACTTTAGTATCGAGCACAGCGCTTTGCTTCAACGTTTATTGTACGGACAGCAAAGCTTTGGAACACTTTACCAGAAGCTGTGTTTCCTGCGAACTACAATCCAGGGGTTTTCAAATCTAGAGTTAATAGGTATCTTCTAGGTAAACGTGTTACACCCTAGGCTGCAGCAATGCTGAACATCAGGCAGGCTGTAGTCAAACGTAAACCTATCCCACGTAAAAAATAGCTTTAGATAAGTGTTGTAAGTGAAAGCGAGTGGAGCGAAAGCTCAGGTTTGGTCGATAAACAGATAAACAGATAAACAGATAAACATTTTATTGATAATTTGATGAATTATAAGTCAATTAGGAAAGGCAAAGGATAAGTACTAAGTAGCATGACTTGCCACATGAAGAAGTGGAATCAAAGAAAACGCAAGTTGTGCTTACATTGTCAAAGAAATGGTGGAAAAAGCTTTTAGTGGATTCATTCAATTTACGTCTATTCAGAAAGAAATAACTTATGTGTAAATGCAAGCCTAACTTCTGTAGCAAATATCATCCCATTGGTATTTGTGTACTTATGTACATTTCATATATATATATATGTATATAGGTCCGCTGAAACAAACCTGTAATTACTACCCCACGTATAAATCACTCTCACACCAGAGGGCGCTGATTTATAGTACTTACATGGTGGTGGATACATTTCATACTGTAACTCCATACACCATGTATAGCGATTACAAAACGTCAGTAATTAACATTACAATTAGTCTGGAGTCTCTACTTATGCTTCGAGGTATGTATATTTTTTTATTGTACCTTTACTGCCTAATCACAAGGCAAAGGTCTTCCTGTAAATTTATCTAAAAAATGAGAAAGTTTCATTCGTGCATCTGAAGACTTCCGTTATAGTAAGTAGTCAATTCGTTGGTTTGTTAAAATTATTGTTACATCTTTACAGATACATAATATTAAAGCAAGAGTTCTGGCTCTTACTGACTGCCGTATTATGCGCATTTAAGAGAGGCAGAATGTGCCCACACTTCTCCTAAAATTACTTGAAATAACCTTGATGAAATACTTAAATTTACTTACGAGTATATGTAACTTACCTTCCCTTACGACCCCCTATCCGCACACCTCCAGGCCGCATCCTCCCGCGAGGCTCCTCGCTGCCATTTTATCTAAATAGGCATTATTTCACACTCACCATCCACGCTATAAACTCCTTACCGGGCTTTGCTTACCTTACCGCGATTTCCCCTGTTTTATGTCTTTGTACCGGGCCGGAATGCGGAATTAACCGGTCTTGGACCGGAATTAATCCGGCTTGAGGTTATTTTAATCCAGTTTCCGGTTATTGGCTAGGAGGGAATATTAGTTTGTGGTTTCTAGTTGTGTGGTGTATGATTATATTGCTTTTATAGGATTTTATAAACTTGTATAAAGTGTTGATATTATGCTGCCCAAATACTGTCAGAATAGGACCCGTTTTGCATTTATTAGTGCCCGACTACCGAACACGAGTATTTTTTTACAAACTTTCTTTTAAAGATCACATATAAAAAGTTCTAACCCATTGCAGTCCCTACAAGTTTACACCACCACAAAGTACTGAGTGGTCTCAGGGCGGCAGTAAACCAAATTCGGCTCAGCGCTGAGTCCCGACACATTCGTGCCACTGACTTACTGCCAGCCTTCTTTTACGACGCCAGTAATCGGTGCAGCCTGAATTATGCGGGTGACGGGAATTAGGTTAAAATTGTTATATTTAACTGCTAGTAAAAGTCTAAACCAGCAATTAATTTCTGTTAAATAAAATCTGGAAAGCTAGGGTTCATGGGACGGAATGATTTTTAGCTTGTGAGTTTCCCAGGACAGATATAATATCCTAGAAAATATGCAAGTTAAATATTAAGTTTAGATTTGCAGCATGGTGTATGTCGAATCGACAGCTTTCAATTACAATGGTTACTGTAATATGTTACTGTTCAAATAAAAAATAATATGTGAGCGAACTTTTTTATAGGTGATTATTATTCTATAATCATCAAGATTAAGCTTAAAACCAATACGACTTCCTTGAGACAGAACTAATTTTAAACGTACATATTAAACACGCTAATATTTATGATGCTGATGATGAGTCCCCCCAGCAAATGATGATAGCATCTTACTCAGTTGGCTGCGTCCTTACTCAACACCGAAGTAAAAAATGTGGAGTTATATCAGAGCCAACAGGCTGTCAAGAATGTCACGGAATCTGCGCGGAAGGGTCATAACTTACTGGCATAGTCGCAAGTATGAACAATCATCTGTTTATGGCTTGGTAACCGCCAAATAAGAAGATCTAATATAAATAAATATTTCGGGACATTGCACACAGCGCCATCTAGCCCCACACTAAGCAAACGCTTGTGTCGTGGGTACTAGACAACGGATATAATACTTATATACTTTTAAAAATAAATGAATTTTTATATACTTTTTTTTTTTTTATCTAAAACATATGTATAGACAAAATATTTAGGTCTTGTTTGTTTCTAAACTCACGATCGCGATCAAATTATCTATCATAAATCAAGTCATCAGATGATAAAATTTAGGTTATTAAGTAAAATAAATAAAATTGTCGTCTTTAAACATTTTAGTTATTGTTACTTGCCAAACTTTTCTTGATAGTTGATTGATAGCTTTGGCAAAAACTGGTAGCTTTATTTCTGTGCATTTTAACCTTAATGTGAATGTATGCGTGTACTCAGTACAGCCTTTTCCACACATTGTGCTTGCTCCGGCGAGACGCGACATAAAGTATTAAACGCAGTCAGTTGCTAACCCGAATCACTGATTTATGTGACGCGGTGCCGTTTTGGAAGGTAATATTTTATTTTAATGCTGAAGGAATACACGCATCATATACTTACTTAAAACTTGGTGTAACATAAATCAAAAAGATATTATGTAATTAAGTCGAGAGTAAACCGGTTTCTTCTAGGCAAGCGCGCTAGATGTTAGATTATAACGTTGCTTAACATCAGACAAGTTGTCGTCAAGCGTGAGCCTATCTCATGTATAAAAAAAACTATTACGTATAAAATGACTGTCATAAGACTCTAATATCGCAATGTATTCTAGTAAAATAAAATCTTTATTATTTAAATTTAGCTACAACTTTTGATCTCTTTACATGAAATACAGATTGCATGACATACTAAGAAGTCTGTCGCTGCTACCACCATAAATAACAAGAAAATTCTACTTCAGCTATAGCCTCCTAATTTATTGTTATTCCTTCCCACTAATAACCGTTCTTTCTCTCCCAAACATTTGTAACACCTTCGCACAAACAACAGGAATTCCGATCCGTAGCCATATATCGTAGCGGCTCGTAGCACAATGGACTCGTAGCGGCGTAGACCCACTACGCTTCTCATATATTTCTTTGATGGCCAACGCTGCATAGTTTCGGATAATATTTCAGGAAGATATGTTTTTTCTTCGTGCTCGGTGGAAAACATACAAATTAAGTGCTTGTATTGGTGTTTGTTTGGTATTCTGTAACGTATATTTATAACTGACTGTTCGTTTCAGTTAAATTAAGTTTTGAAGTCATAAAAACTATCATAAAACGTACACAAATTTCATCTTTTAAGACAAAGATAGACATTCTCTCACACGACTCTTTCAATGCGTAATTGTATAGATCAGTTTTTTTAAGTTGTACGAGTGTGTGTAAACAAACATTAATATAAACTATTAACTACTATTGCTATTTTAGGTCCTGGCTCTGAGTCATTGTACGCTGGTTGTTAAACTATGTTAGAGGCCCTTTGGGCTGTTCGTTGGCTCTATATATGAAGAAGAAGAAAGACTATTGTAATCATGAATACCACTCGAACTTCCTTTACATTGAATAATTACCAGACTAAATCTTGCAAATAACCTTCCATCATCTCCTGGCCACATTCCCACGTCTTCTCATATAAAACCAGCCTCCTTGGCCCCGAGCCAGTCGGCCTGATCGATCAGAAATGGGGACACTGGAGTGAGGAACACATTGGACATATCTTGCCTTTGTTTGGGCGCTGAGGAGTATTGACAATGATGACTATAGTATTTTTTTTAACTAGAGCGGGTTTTCAGTTTGCCATACATATGTAGATAGAAATATTGAGACATTCTATGATACAAGTAATACACATAGCGACAATAAGGACAGTGTGGTAAGATTTTTATAAAATGATTTATTAAGTTTATGTTTTTTTTGTAAATCTATACGAGTACTAATATTATAAAGCTGAAGAGTTTGTTTGTTTGTTTGAACGCGCTAATCTCAGCAACTACTTCTGCGAATTGAAAACAGATGTCTCTCCACCAAGTAAAGCGCCACCCACACATTAAAACACTATGATAAGTCTAGAGAAATTATCGATATTAAACAATACACATTATAAATGTGTTATATCTGATTCAAATATGTTTACTGTAATGAATCAAACGGTTTACGGTTTTGAACAAGATAAGTTTATTTATCTACCGACATTCATATTTATACATACAATAATATAAGTACCCTAAACTCACTATACATTTAGCGTACCAACCTCTGACTACTATCAAGTAACATGCGCTTATTCGCTCTGTTCCTGAGAACATAAATGCAAACAATATTACACTATATTTAATACAACACTATATTTAATACAATTAGTCAATTAAAAGGGGCAAGCGGATAGTTTGCTCTTTCTAATAATTAAGACACAATACAATGAGAATAACAAAGCAGACAAACAATGTGTATTTCCAGTTATTTCCCTAACTCCATTCAATTTTCTTTCACCATGACAAACTCAAATAACATAGTCGGTTCCTTGATTATGGAGTAACCGCGACACAGACAGGCACTCGATAATGTAATACATTGGAAACTGATTCTACTATCTATTGAGTTACAGTTTAAATTGCAATGGCTATCTAAATGGTTGGTTGAATGTCACTTCCTCAGGCAAAGCATCAAAGCCTTCGTTAGACAAGTGTATCGTGTGTGCGACTATACATCTGATAGACATCCATTTATGGAACAAATTTGACATATGTACAAAAAAAATCTAATATATCTTGTACCAGTTAGCTTATTTTGTTATGCAATTAATTGAGCTCAATGTCCATATTCTGATTTACCCGAAAGTTACGAGCTAGGTACAAGGTGATGTAACTGATTTCAAAACTACTTCCTAATTAATGGTGTCAATTATAATGTCATTGATTACAACAAACTAAGGCACAATATATAAACATTAAAATCAAATTAAAATTATTAAGTGTGTAACATTGGTTGGGGTTTGTTTGTGTCCTACATACAGTTTATAATAGCATTAACGTTAACAGATAGATAAATAGACGTCTCTGTTTAATATGATCTTCACGAGATGGAAGCGTGTGTAAGGAGTTTCAGGAGCCTTCACTGCATAGTTCAATTAATAAAGCGGTAATGACGAGCCATTTGTTCACCAGAAAGTGTTATTTATAGCTTTAGTAGCAAGAATATTGATACTTTCTTGATTCTAAGTAAAGGACGAATAATAAGTAACAACTTAATAAATAACTGACTCAATGTTTGATATTTACCCATGCTTAAGCAAAACACCTTGTCTAGAATAAAATAAAAGTAATCAATTTAATGCAAAACACATGTGCCTCACAATACTTTATCTAAAAAATATCAATACGGTCTGTGAAAACTTAAATAGCTAAGTGTTGTATGTCATCATCAACAGTTTTTAGGTCCCACTATAATGCAAAAGCTTTCTCCCCATACGCAATACTTAATTACTCTTTAAGTTTTTTATGTAAATTAAGTAAAGTTAATAAAACCAAAACTATTAATAACTTTAACATCTACATCTAGTAAAAAAATTACATTGTCAATACATCTATAGTCTGTACCTACCTCTTTGATTGGTGCCTCCATTCTTCCAATAGTCTGTAAGTAGTTCGTTTGGAGGCTTTGTCTCGTCCAAATGAGCCCGGCAGCCTCCGCGAGATGTGCCGCCGAGCCGGTAGAAATCTCACCGTCTGCATTGTGATTACAAATAGGACAGATGCAGAAGTGGGCTGTGATTTTACATAAAGATATTGTGTAGCTACTTTATATATTAACACATTAAATTTAAAAAAGTCTTGAGGTTTAAAGATATGAAAATAATATTGTTAACATAGCTAAGGTGTGTGATTTATATTATGCTGCTAAAAAATTAAATAATTCGACACTTACTAAAATAATTCTATACTTTTCTGAGTATAATCAAGTTATTACATATATTGGCTTATATGTATAGCTCCTTTTTTTACTCAATTCCTTCAGAACTTATGCTATCCTAACACTACATTTTGCTATAAAACATTAAATTCGTTCAAGTAATTTCTTCTAAAATTCACCACCATAGCTTCTTTACTGTACAAACATAATACAGTTATTAGTTTACTATAAGATTGTTCCCGTAGAATTCCCCCATCTCTTCGCAACTATTTCCGAGCTCTTGTGCTGTTTAAGTAGTTGCAAAGTTTCAAATTAATGATATCAGTCTGATGAGAGTATTAAAAAGAAAGATGAAGTGGGTACTTCAAACTTGTAGTTACGGTTACTTGACCGTTTCTTGGCAAGTTTCAGCAACAAACTCGCTTTATAGCCCCTTGTTTATTTAAGGATAAAGTATGAAGTAATTTGATTTTTCAAACTTCGCCCGTTACTCGGTGTTGCTTGTTTATGACGACAGTAGTAAATCTGTATTTGATATAAGACATTGTTGGTGGTTGTCAATTTAATTTACCAAAAGTTATGTAATACTTCTTTTTAGTGGTATTTCTCGTAATTATTAGTCAATAAATTTATAAGTAAAAATAATCTAGTATTGTGTAATGTGACTAAAATTGCTGAGTTTTATAAATGTCTAATGTTTCTCTACTGCTGCTACTTTATGAATAAACAATCACAAGTAATCACACTATGAATGAATATTCCAAGAGTTATTACTTCTCACGCGATCCTTCACCCAAACAATATTACTTTCCAAAGGTCATCGACCCAAACTACACAAGGGTCAGCGACCCCAATCACGATACCTACCCATTCGTATAAGAATTTGTAGACGTTTTACTATATTCTTACTATTCTGTTTTTTTTATTGTAGAAATACCATAAAATACATGTTGTTTTTTTTTTATTAAAACGCGTGATATACGCCAGGAAAAATCTGCTTAAATAGGTTTTTATTCATCAAAAGTGTATAATCCAATTTATTATTACAAACTGGAAAAACTAACAGACAAGCAGAAACAATAAAATTTGTATTCATAGCTTACTTATTACCATTATTATAAATACGATACGCTCGAGCATAACCACGGGTAAAGCTTTTAGTATCGAAGCAAACAATGGAATGGTAGGTAATAAAAAAATGTATCTTCAGTGAAGCAATCAATCAGGGTGCAGTCGCCGCTTGCGGGGACACCGTACGAATATCTAATTTTGTTTGTTACACCCCCTCCCCCTTTCAACCCCCCTAAACCCCTAACTCCCCGCGTCTCCCCCACGTCTCCCCCGCGGCCACAGCGCACGCGTCGAACACCCTAAATCCAGGCGGACGTTTTGATGGATCACCCTTAATGACAAGAACCGAAGGGGCGCTATAGAGCTGCCCGCTTATCGATACGCCATATCGATAAAATAGGTTTATCGACTACAAAGCCCGCTGAAATTGGCGCGATAAGATCTTGCTGTTGTTGTGGGAAGGGTGAGATCGGAAAGTTGATTAGTAATTGTTTCTTAATAGGATTGTAATAGTAGCGTTTTGTGTGTTTTGCTGCATCATTCAGGAATGGGGAGGAAACGGAAGTATTCAGTTAATCCATCCGGTTTTTTACATAAATAATAGACTATAATGGCTGAAATTGTTAGACGTTTATTGGTCTTAAATATATTTTTCTTAAGGCTACGATATTTCTCCCGAAACTTTGCGCTTGGAAAAATGGCTACAGTTGCTTTTCCGCATGCAATTCCACGCCGTATTAACATGAAAGCAAGGGCGAGCATCGCGCGCATAGCTCCGGCCGACGAGTTTTGTCCACACGCCAACAATTTTGCACAATTTGAGCAGTTTTGCAGACGTTTTTGACAAAATAAATTCATATAAAATCAGCAATTCAGAATAATCTATTTATGGTTTCCTCAAAATAATAACATTACCTTTAAGATATAATAAATTGGTTTCAATTTCTGTACTACTTTTGAAAAAAAAGGTGAAAAATATTTCAAAACAACTATTTTTCAAAAAATAAAACTATCGAGCGAATTATACGAATTCTATTAATAAATATTTAATTATTACGCGAATTGTCTTAACACTGAATCAAAATTATATAAACTGAAAAAAAATTAGCTCTATCTTATATACATACTTCTATTTTATTTGATTTTTATGAAATGTCGATTTCACTTAGCACCCCGTTTTAATTTGATTCAAATGAGATCGATATAATGTTAACACCTAACTAGAATAAACAAAAATTTGCAAGTGTGTCAAAAAACGTACGATAAATGTATGTTCCACACTCGATATCCTCGTGTCCCCTCCCTAGCAGGCCCTCCGCGGCCGCCACATGAGCAGCACTCGGCACAATTGTATTAGACATTAGTGATGCGCCGCAATTCAGGCAGCATTGTGCTCGCTCGCTAAAACACGCAATTTTCTATTGTTTCCGTAATGATACAAGAGTGCTCGGAGGAAGCGTCACGCTCCGCACATTCTATCGTGTTACGTTTTTGTACCACGGATATGGGAAAAGGAAGACAATTAATAAAGTACGGTTTATCATAGAACAACAGTCAGTAAGCCGCACCTGCCTTAGATACGGTTGGAGGACACTTAGGATCTAGTATGACTAGAGGAATCTTTGCACTACTGTGTGCTACTCTCATTTTATAAGAAAAGTGCTAGTAGTAAATTCGGAACATATGTATGTTATCATTGGAAATATGTGAGAGTTCACTATGGAATGCTTGCCTAAGGAAACAAATTTCTTCGGTGGAATCTACTCATTGCTTTTGAAAGAAAACGGTTATTTAGTATTTTTTATGACCTAATAAACCTACCTCTCTCTTCTTTAACCAATTCCTTATTACTAATGGTTTTAATTCCAACCTATCTTGTAGTCTAGACTTCTCTCATGAAAATACATCTCAAAAGTCATATACATATGTACCTAATGATCATACCTATACTTTACTACGTCGTATATTATATACATACGAGTACATAAGTATAATTGGGTGCTCCGATATCCACCAAAACCCTTCCATTATTCAGAGCTCGGAGCCCACAGCCCACAGCCCTTATTTAATAGATAGATAGATAGATAGATAGATAGATTTTATTGACATACAGAATTACAACTAACTTATTATACCTAATGATAATAGGTGTTGGCATCAGTCATGTCTCGTCAAAAAAATTACTAATTAATATTACATTGAAATAAAATTAAACTTATAGTTATTTTAATATAATAGTTATTTTATTTTATATTTATAATATGCACTTTACCTCTATAACTACACATACTATAGGTACTAATATTTTTGTAAAGGTGGTAAGCTTGTCCGTTTTCTTACGAATAACATCTTAAAAAAAAATTTTACATTACGTACCTACATACATGAAAGTAGCTGAATTATAAAGTTCTTTGTTAATATTACTGATCTAATTTTGTTGCAAATTTGTACTAGTTACAGAAAATTAATTGAGCTTGAGGATGGCATTATTTGTTTCTGATCATCTTTAAAAGGGAATGACGAGGTATCTGTCATTTTGTAATAGCTTGTATGCATATACAATCTACCTTTGTACATGGTATTTTCATCATCGTCATCTTCCGGTTTTTCCCACTGCTGGGTATAGGCCTCCCTCATGTCATGCCAACAGTCTCGGTCCTGCGGCAAATTCATCCAATATGCTATATTAGTTGCAGAGCTTTTAATATAATACTTTTTTATTATTCTACAACATTATGTGATTAATTTGAATCCTATATTTAAGTTCAATAAAATTGTATGTTAGTGATTAGATTTTTTTAATTGGTACTCGTAATGTATTGAATCACGACACATTGACATCAATCGATTACTACAATTGGAAGTAATTTGTATCGAGTAAAGGGGTATTCGATCGATGTGGGTAAATCACTAGCTGTAGTGTGATTACTTCAAAAATGAATTGCATTTGTGTCAATTTATCATTTATTTATAAATTATAAGAAATAACAGAAGAAACATCACTTGAATTGGACAGCTAAACTTAAACTATTTAACAATAGTGGGCCCAATCGCTGAGAGCCATCTCTTCCAGGCAACAATATGTAAGATAGACATCATATTAACAATTTAACATATATACTAATCTGAGTTTATTTCTTTCCAGATTTATTTCCCGAGGTGAGTACACTTGAACTATAATCCGAAGACACAAAGCAGGCGGAAGTGATCGTGCGATAAATCGTTCGACAGGTCTCCGCGTCGTCGCCACGTGTGGGGCTGGCGATATGAAGGGACTAGACAAACATACGGTCTCTGTAATAATGTTGTCAACATTTCTTGCTTATTGTCAAGTACTAAATATACTAGACGATGTTAAAAAAACGCAAGTTTGAAAAAAATGCGTCAACATACGATGCATCAAGAAAATGTAAATTAAGTAAAGAAAATACTCTATCGTAGATTTTTCTGAGAATTACGACAAAACTGAGATTCCTTAAAAATATAAATCTCAACACAAATTATTTTTGTCTTTATATTACTGTGTCAAAAAAGCACAAAAGCAATAGTGCTATAATAGTGTTTTTAGATTAATAGTTATCTAACAATTCATAAGATGCTTTTATCTCCTGTTAATACAGACTATGGTTTATCAGGTTTATGAAGTACTAAAGTAAAAGTGTTGACCAAGTACATTCTTTATTACTATGAAGACGGGCTGTATATGGTGTAAAGTAGGCAATAGTTATGACATGCGTCCGCGCAGTGCTATCTCTGGGACGCGGTGGGTGGCCGGTATTCGCACTACGGGTGATTCTTTTAGCCCATCATGTGATTTAGTGCTATATAGTTACCTACTGTTGTAATAAAAAAAAAAATTGATCTAAACTTCAAATACTAAAATGCCTGTAATATTATAATTAGTTTATGATAAATCTATTTCTTTTTGGCACAAATTATATTAGAATGAGGTTAAGAACACTTACGTTGCGTTTGGACCAGTAAATATTTATGGATGCAAAGGTTAAGCATAGAATAAATACAACGTATAGAGGTTTTCACTTACATATGAAAATTAATTTTAAATAACTGTACATTCTGAATAAAGCTTTACATCAATTCAATTTTCAGCGGTTTTCTGGGGGCAAATTCGAACAATCACAAAAAGAAAGGTCTCCCATATCCACAAATATCTGCGCCGGCGCACGCAACATTGTCTCGAAGCTTTTAATGTTATCTTAATTACTGTCTTTACTGGGATGCTAACTATACCTTTAAATAGAAGCTCACTGCTAATTCTTAAAGAAATACTTGAAAAAGTAGTTTTAACATACCTTTGTCTGATTTATGATAACAGTCAATCTTAAGTCTCTATTATCCTTACTTTCTTGTAAACTGTGGGCAAATGGAAAATACATTATAATGAAAAAATATATCGAAATCTCAATTACACTCAATGGCAAAAGGTAAATTTAATATGTACGAATACTGTAATAGTTTGTACCTCTTTCTGACTTAAATGACTTGACAAAGTCTGATCAGATTCGACCTGAATGCACACATCCCGACGTAACTATTTCTTAGTTTATAATTATCACCACTATAATGAAATTGTTTTTTTTTATTATTATTTATGCATCTAGTTTCTAATAAAAATATAGAAAATTGAAATACAGAGTATAGAGGTTACAAACAGTGTATGCATTTGAGGAAGCTCAGTGTAGTAGGTAAGCCCGATGTAATACAGATAACAAGAAACACGTGCCTCTCCGGTATTCATAGACAGGAAAATATATTTATTCTATTTCTTTAGGTTCATTGCTGGCTTGCTTAGAATGACTTTTAAAAAGATTTTTAAAAACACATATGTGCATTTTGATGCAAAACACCAACTTAAAAAATACCATTGAACCTTATGGTATTTGCGTATAGATAAAGCGCCTAATATTTATCGAGCTTCTTTAAACGGAATGGGCGTGTGACATGAACATGATGCGCCTTATGGTATTATGTCGAAATAACGTTGTTGGATAGGTCAAAAGTAAAATCGAATTTATTTATCATATACGAGTATGTATATTATTTATTTTGAAACAATGTATGCCCCAAGAGGCCTTCACCAAATTTTAGGTGCCCTAAAGATATGGTACTGAAGAAACGATTCATTTTATGTATCTAAAGTTTACTTTAATTCAAAATATTTTTGTAAGTTCATATATCATTTGTAAATGGGCAATAAAGTCTATTTTATTTTTATTTTATTTTATCTATGCCCCAAGATTACATACCTTCTCTGTTCCATCTATGAATGCGGTTGCAAGTGCACCGCAGTGCGCGTGCGCATGTGATCATGTAACACAATCCCACCACAACTGCGCCGTTGATGGTCTACGAGTGCAATGAGTGCAAGCTAGCGGGTATGGAAGTCCACTTCAATAAGTTATACTAGATAGAGGCCGACTGAGGTTATAAGCGACTAACAAAGATATAATGTTAATAAATTATGTTATAATATTATCTCCATTAATTAGAGATAACAAGTAGCCAAATTTTATTGGTTCCGTCTTTTGAGCGTAAAGAAGGAAATAACAAAATACCACACTCATAAACTTTCGTTTTCTAGTCAATCATTCATGTTTAAGTAGAGACTTAGACCCTAAATTGGAGATCTCGATAAATCAATGGCATAGCATGATGAACACTGTAACCTAGCTTTCTATCAAATCTTGTCATAGAAATCTTACTGATTAGATAATTCTATCGAATTTTGCTATATTTCTTGTTTTGATATAATCTCATAAATCTGAAAAATGTCATCAAATTTAACAAAGCATTTACATACGCAAAGCTATTAAACAAAAAAAAAACCCAGATTGCAAATTAATATCTTCAATTAGTAAACATAAGTAAGTAGCAACACTTCTGCGAAGGTCATCGAATAAAGATCAGATCAAATCAGGTTCAAGAAAAAATAAAATAATACATTAATTAAAAGTGTTCAGACATAACAATTATATTTATGACGACCAATTTGCTTGAATATGAAGCACCGAAACAATATGAGTCACATTATTACAATCCTTTTATTTTATTTAAAACTCCCAAAGTTAAAAGAATGTTTAAAATGTACTATTTGGTCGCACGGATTGAGCATTTAAAACCAACAAATAAGATGTCCCGTCACGATAACATCTTGAATGTTTGATAAATTTAAACACACGTGTAGTGTTGTGACATTAATTGGCTTACAATCTATCGATACAATTCATCGACTTTTTTAAACTGAAAAAATAATCTATATTATACCTACTCACAGTTTTGACTAAAACTTTGCAATGTTATTATATTTCTATTGATTGTAACTATTTCTGAAATTTACAAGTATTTTGATTGCTATACAAACTTGGATCTACATTAAATCTAATAGCTTTGTGACAATACTACCCAAGACAGATAGTCTCGTTTTAGCAACATTGGAGTGGGAAATATTTATTGTGAGACATATGTATAGAACAAATATCGTATTAAACTTAAACTCAAACTTATATTGGTAAAGATTCGATTAAACTATCGATAAAAATCAAAAACATCGAGTGTCCATCCCTACCCCGTCAAGTGCTCGGGTCCCGCTACCTGCGCCGGCGCACACTCGACGTCGCCATCTTGTCGCACAAATGTCGCCTCTTTTTTACGCTTTTAGCTTTTTTGTGTCGTAAAATTTGTATCGCCCCTTGTATTGATTAACGATTGCTCGTTCTTCGATAAGAGTTTATTTTTACCACAGCACTAACGTATCGATTGCATGTGGGATGTCAAATGTCGGAATAATTTGACTTAGTGAGAAACAAATTTCATACGAGACAAATAAATATAAATTATTCAAGTATCACTGTAATGCTTCTATTTTTTTTATGTATTTAGAAGTAGAAGTATCTATATATGTATGAGCCTGTATAACATTTATAATTACAATCCTAAAGTGGGATTTTCAAATCCAGTAATAAGGTACATACATACATGGGTCACAAAAAAAACTAAATCAACCGAAATAGCGAACACCTACATATTTACTAGCTAAATAATCTCAGTAGACCTAAAAAAAGTAATCGTCGTTAAATGTCACCCTGAGAACTGTAGAATTAAACTTTTATGTGGAGATCGAATTGTGGTCTAAGATGGCTGGTTTATGGTTCGTGAAGTTGACACGAGATTTTATTGTGCTTTTTACAACTACCTTCACACGAAGCTCGATAAATGCTGGTTTTATGTATTTTACCTTGATTTACTATACTTACAGTTAAAACACATACTTAATGTAAAATGACAAATAATAACTGTTTTTTTGTAAGGTCACGTTTTACTGATGTTAGTTTTATTTTAGTTATTTATATTATTGTGTTGTCGATAAAAAAACTAACAAATTGATCAAAAGACTGGAAGTGGATGCTATAGAGTAAGGTGAGTATGCTTACCTCTAAATCCATGAGTTTCTTGTCATATCGATTACCATGAAATATGTATTTATTTCTTTAAACCGATGAACTGAAAATATGGTTTTTCTCCAGCCTAACTTCTAACAATGTAAACCTTTGGCTGCAACATAAACCAATCAACAGCATAAAAACAACCACCATGGTGTATAAAACAGAGACATGTCAATAGAGTGGTTCTGCAAATACAGTACACATGGTAGATACACTTACAACAACATGTGAACACACTTGTCTGGACTACCTGCTGCGCTATATCCGCTGGCGTCGGTAGCTTGGGGCTGAGGAGTACTGGGGTGTACGGAAATGGAATTGTGAATTGTTTAAAAATAATAATTTGTAACAATTGCCGTTTCCGCTAGTAAAAGCGCAAGGTACAATTCAATTTGATATTTTAATTTCTCCAAAACATGTATCACAATGGGAACATGTTATATAATAAATGGTTAATTTTACCAGATGTTACTGGAAATTATATAAAATATACTTTGTAAAAACTTAAAAAAAACAATAAAAGACGGCCTAAATGGTGATTAATTACAATTTTTAGACATCAAGTACGTATGTTCTTCACTGGATGAATCAATGATACTTTAACTACCTAGGGCTTAGATTTAGGAAACCTTCTGCCAAATTTTAGGAACATATGTGTCTACATTACTTTATGTGTTCTCTTAGAGTTTCATACCCTTAGAAGTCGTTAAGCCATGTCAGAGGCCCTTAGGGCAGCTTGATAAACTCTCGACATCAGAGTTGGCCACTCTCATTCGATGAGAAGAAGAGGAAGACTATTATGTTTATATGTAACCCAGTACACAATATCAAATAAGTGCATGCAGACCCCACTTGAGTCCGAGCGTGCAATAAATCACGTCTATCTTTTCGGGCGTTTGTAAAAAATAACAGAAGTTGCGTTTTAGTGAGCTTCTGGGAAACATTAGTCACTAGATGAGTCGATGAGATAAAATTTGGTAACTTTTAAGTGTCACAAAGTTTTATCGGATCCTTAGCAAATTTCATCTAAACGATTCAGTTCTTCAAGTCTGATAAATTAACAGGATCAAGTACAAAAATCTGCTTCATATGTTGGGAGGGGAACAAAAACACGCTCAATAATAATAACAGAGAACTGTAATGAGAAAGCGTTGTTAAAACTACTACAAAGAAACTTTGTAAAGTAACAAATACCTAATAGTAAACTTCTTATGAAGTTGTTATCCAATTTCTTCTCTACATTGTACCTTGCCTCTTCGTATTGCAAGTATCCAATGTCAAGTTTACCTTTTTTACTCCGAGGTATAAAGTTCTCTAAAATTGTCGCGCAGTTTTTATTTTTAATTTTTCTCGGAGTCGCACGATTCGCGACAAACAACAATATGTGTGTGGTACAAAATAATATTTGGAGCGTTTACACTTGAGAAGTTTAATTATGAATACTACATACTTTCTTATTTACTCATAGTAAAAAGGAAAGATAAACAAATACTTAAACAGAAAAAATTCGGGTCTAGATTAACATGTAATAAAAGAACAATAAACATAGTAAGATGCCTTAGTTGTTTGTCGTATGATGGTTATATACGTTATAGTACATGATATTGTATTTGCATGTTTTCTTCATGCGAATAAATAAAATTTAAGAAATATTTATTCACAACTTATAAAACATAAAGTAACTGACTAATAGTATATATTTACAAGTCTTAAACATAATATTAAAATATATAATATACCTAAAATAAAATATGAAGTAAAATAAATTATTATCTTTACAACAGATTTGTTACGTTCCATTTCTCAAAGTAACATTTTTACGAGTACCTATTTTGTCCAAATTGCAACCATTATAACATTTGCAGCATTACGAATACATAAAATACACGAAATATAATAAAAACGAGCGAATCCTTTAACTTGAGCCATAAAAATATTACAACTTCTTCTTTTTATGTAACGCTATATCGACGCATAAACTTCAAGATAAAATACTACGCGGGTACTCAATAACCAACATACTTTGATATATTTTAAACTCACATCCATTCAATTATGAGCCTTATTTTTATTTCTTTAGAGACTTAATACACTTAAATGAGATGAAGAACAAAAATTGTGTTACCGAGTGTGAAATGAGCAGTACCATATTGAATTTAGACTTTATTATGTATCATTTCGTTCGTAATTTATTATTGGTAATACGATATGCCATGTTTCTGTGTTGTGTATTTCGAACGTGGGATTTAAAAAGAAAAGATCTGAAGTAAAAGGTACAAATACGTTAACTAGAAGTGCCGTGAGATTTAGCTGCTATGATCCGGGATACAATTAATCTTATAAGTTAATCTAGGGCATTTTATCCTTCTACAAATTATGCACAATCACTCACAAACTTTAGTGTTGGTATTACTAACATTAGAACGAAGAGACTCTACGTTTAAAAGTATGTATGTAGTCATTTTCTTTTTGTCAAAAATAAATAAATTTGGACAAATTGCAATCCAACGAGTAAGTTTGTTCATGTTTTCATTAATAGAGTACTTAATTATGAGTCCCTTTTCGAGGTTTGGTAATTTCGTAACCATCACTAAAGAGACTCTTTCTCTGATATTTCAAACTGAAAAAAAATATAGTGCTCATACATTTCAACTCATACTACCAGTCTACCTAAAGTCTTATTCATCTATGTTACTTTTATTATTCTGTCTCAAATCTAGTCTATAGTTTGTAAAGACATGTAAGCGTGGGCACTTTTGTTGTTTTACATTAGCATTAATGTACTAGAGAATGGTCACCATCACTCTGCAGTTACTAGCGTGATATAACTGTTTAGTGGGTGTTGCAGTAATCTCAGCTATTTATTTACGTAGGTACTTGCTTGTAAGATTAGTCTGGCAGTGATGTAACTTAAGATATCATATATTTTAAACTAACATACTAGAAACAGTAGATTTTTTAATAAATGTATTTTAATACTGATTTTTACAATAGTTAATATTTATATATTAGTTTATTGTAATAAAATTACGGACATGATGGACTGAGTAAAAGAGTATTTTGAAAATCTATCACTTATCATATATATTATGTATAATCAAGATATTTTTTTACACAATAACATAATTCTAATCATATTATATGGCAGGAATTAAAACATCAAGTTCCTCCCAAATCTGGTATTTCCCGTGCGCGCCCGTGAAAGCTACAGATACCGGAAATGAGGTGTACTTCCGGCAGAGCCGAGCTTCCGGCGGCCTACATCCGGTCTGATATACATAAAATAGCCTGAAATTTATTTTTGTTACCTTTTATTCAAGTTTCCGCAAAAATAACAATAGAGACATCCATTGTTGTTAGAAAGAGGTAATTAAGCTCTTTTCTGTGAGTAATGTTTATTTTCACGTGATACAAATATGTTGCTCAATGATAATGATGATGATGAATGGCCCCGCACCCCAAAGGTAAATATTTGTAATGGACAGTCACCGTGGAAGCAAAAATGAGACATACTACTTCTAACTATTACTACAAAACAGCACTAGGCAGTCATTGGTTAATCTAACATTTACTTCACTACATAGTACATATAAAGCAAAATCGCTTCCTGCGTCTGTTTGTAGGTATGTATGTCGCTAATATGTATGATTACACATTTTGATGCAGTTTTGGTAACAGATAGAGAAATTCAAGAGGAAGGTTTTTATGTATGCTTAATATATGCTATATAGCATATGTAACCGAGCGAAGCCGGGCAGGGCTGCTAGTAATGTATAAAATAAGTAAAGTAAGTGCTACAAGGAGGACCAAATAGTTTGACTTTTCTCCCGTTCCTCATCCGACCTCCATTCATCTGCAGCCCCTCTTACCAATCAAACGAATGTATGTAACATACAGGGTAACTGGTCACCATCAGCTAGAATAGATTTGATTCTGTATTTTGTCTTCTTGTTCAAAATGTTAGAGACGACCTCTCGTCTATGTAGTACGCGTCACCTTTTTTGGTCACATAACAAAGCCTTCCTGTTTATACATAACATGACAACTTCTATTCCTTAAATAAGTAAATAAACAATTATATAGGTCATTTCAACCGCATAAATATGTCCATAACTCACAAAATTTTATTTTATTTTATAAAACCCTGTATCAGAATACCTTCAATCCTTTCGATAAAAGTTCCCTCGATCGCTGCAGCTCGAGGAGCGATTTGTCAGAGGATCCGCACCCCGTGTGTAGCAGCGCGGGCGCTGTGAAAAATAACGGTACACAAGATGTATCACCGGGCGATTACTTGATACCTGGGGGTCAAACTGGTGAAGAAAAGTTATAACAGACTAAAATGGCTAAGCAGCTAATCTATTATTCTTAATTTCAAGAATAAAAGAGTAGCTGCTTAGCTTAATATTTAAATTGGATTGAATAGTGTATTTATGAATGTATGTATGAGAAAGTATATTCATTTTTTGACTAAGTTTATATCGTTTACTTTCATTTCACCCCGTGATTAGCGTATAATGTTCAATAAACAATATTTTTTAAGATTATATAAGCTTGCAGTTCCATAATCCGTGTTCAAATATAGGCCATCCAAGTTAAAGGTCAAATTCATCGTCTGAATAATTCAGTACCAGAGCCCCAATTTTCATTAAAGCTTGCGGCGTGAGCTTCCACATTGTAATGCCGGTGGAATAACCCGAGCTTGGGCGAAAGCTCCCAAAGCCTGAGCTTTCTCTCAATGGGCGGGATTTGCGCTACGTTTTGCCCAACCTCTGTCGTGAGTATTTCTGGTCAGATGGAATTATTGGATTATCCTTATTACTTTACCCATTATTTACGCTATTTCATAAAGTTGGTAAACATGGTTAAGATTTTAAGTATTACTCATAATCACATATTACTAAACTTTGCTATCAAGTTAAATAGTTTTCATAGAATCCAATTATTCAATCAGTAGTTAAATATGACTTTTAAACCTATATAAACCTTTGATAAATTTGTACCATTTTGTAATTACACATCGACACGGATAAAATTGTTTAAAACATCGATCAGCTTTGAAAATACGAATGAGTACGATAAATATGAATAAAAACAAAATACATCTCCTTTCTTAACCTATAACTATGTAGGCATGGTCGTACTCCTCAAGACTTTCTTCAATACACAAAGATAAAATATGTTAATTCAATGTGTGCTAGTTATATTTTCATCTAAGTATAACATACGCGATACTAAAATCCTACATCCCATTCACATATTTTTAGTTTGTATCTATTTCTATGTTTCATGTGACGATAAATGTATTTTATTCATATTCAATATTCCTAAACATTCCCACCGAAGTCATAAAACTGTACACTCACTGACAGACTTACACCCGGTCGAGCTGGATGTGAGTACCGGCATTATACCAGTTTACAGCCCACCTGTAACCGCCACCCGGGTCACATGTAGTACGGGCTTTTGTATGACACGATAGTTTGTATGGACTGAGGTAGTTAGAAATATATTAAATAAAATAAAATAAATAAAAAAGCCTTTATTTCTATCACACAATTAACTCTTACATTACTTTCTTATTTAAAACCGTAAATGAAATCTTACAATTACAAAATCTTTGATTTTGTAAATGAAGATTTAGAAATATAGTTTGGTGAAAATAATATTAGATTTGTCTGTAAAATTTGAGATTTATAATACATAAAAAAACATGCACGCAAGGATACAGTATGACCTTATTTTATTTTACGTGATAGGTTTGCGTTTGACAGCCTACTGGATGTTAGTGTTAAGTTAGTAAAAGCATAGACTAAGTATACTCAAGTATTGAGTATACTCAAGTATTGAGTATACTTAGTCTATGGTAAAAGTAATGTTAACAACATATTAGTAGGGAAAATGCTACTTAGTGACTTTGCAGGCTCATTGGCCGAATTCGGTAATTTAATTTTTTAAGACTTGACCTTATAAAATACGCCACTACAAAGTGCGCCAAGAAGAAATTTTATTGGAATATCAACAGTCATTTACATACTATTTGCATACGAGTCAGCAAAAGACTGTACTACATTCAAGTGACCTCAAATTTTCATAGCCCTCAACAGCTTGGTAGAAGTGTTTGTACATTTTTACCGCAACAATGTTTCGCAAAAAAACGCGAGAAACGTTTCATAGTGTTTTTGCTGAAAAGTTTTCTTTTAACCGGTTTGCTTGAATTCCGCTAAGTGGTTTTGACGATAAACCGCTTTGGAAACGACAAGCAAGGTGTAAAGTGAGATAATTTTGTGACAAAGGATGTAAAAAGAAACAGTTACCACTTAACAAAATTTTCAGCAGAATGTTATAAACGTTTCTAAGCTATAAAAAAATATACCTACACATTGCTCAGTGGTTTAAATTGTTCAACATGTTTAGTTCAGTAAACCAATAGTATTTTTGTGACAAAGATTTTGCAATATTTGATAAACCCGGATAATCCGGCGGGCGCCACTAAAAATTAATCCTCGATAAATCGATGTTTATCGTTGTATGTAATCTTCAGCAGCACGTTGAAGCGTCGATAAAGTATCAATAACCCTCCGGTGAGCAGTTTGAAGTCCATCGTCACGCGCCAGGTGGGATATATCCGGGTGTTATCCGGGTGTATCGGTGTTACCCGGGTATACCGTGTACCCGGTGTACTGTGTTACCAGGATAATGAAGCAGTTTATACGCTGGTCTGTGCCCGACCGTGCACGTTTGACCCGGATATTTCTATTAAATTATTCAAAAGTATGAATGGAGTGTTGTTTCATTGATAGTGTAAAAGCGTGTTATTGTAATTTACCAATAGGGGCTACCAAAGTTAGGAAAATAGTAGCCTCGGCTTGGATCTTTTAAAAGGAATTTTTTTTTTTATTGTGATATTTTGTATACTGAATGATTTTCAACAACTACCTAATAGCTTCACAAAACGGTCTGTAATTAATGTACCTACGTATACTAAACTTACATTAATCAAACTTAGTAAATAGACGCTACGAGACACGTATGCGTGCGATGGCGCGGGCCTGAAACTTTCACACAACTTCAATATGTCCGCGGCAACATGTAGATGTCACCACTTGGAAACAAGTTGCGTTGGAAACATTTTACAGGAAACCTTAGGTTTAACTTGTAATGAAAACGTTAAAATGGTTTCATCTTTTTTATAACGGCTTCTGCTCCGTTGAAAATAGTGGAAATATCTACCTATTTATCCAGTAAATTGATACTACACTACTGTCACTACTGATCTGATCTGATGACAATTGGTATTTTATTTCAAGAAGTTTTTATCTACCCAATACGTGCTAGCGATAACGATTTTTTAGTTAACTAAATATATATTTTTAGTATTTGGTAGGTACTAGTACCTAAATATCATTAAAAATGACACCGTTTAAGTCAATTCTCATATTTACTTAATCACAAATTACTCAACTATTGCTACCTTTTAGTTTTTCTCCAGGTTTTCCTCTACATATCACGTACAGTGTGACCAGGTTGAAAACAAAGGTCAGAGTCAGTGGGACAACGTTACGACACCGTTCACCGCTGACAGTAATGTCCTCTTGATCGAACTTTATGACTTGGGAACTCCTTCTACCATCTAAAAAAGAAATAAATTCGACCTTATTGCCTTACCTTAAAATACATACTCCTTTGTGATATTTCGGAAAACACCACCAAATTTTGCTGACGTGCTGAACCATATTTACATAAAGATAGGGACCATTTCAGATTATCAGGTTTGGGGTATTTAGGAGTTGATACTCACTGTCGGAAAAGGCTAAGTATTTTCCCTAAAAGAAAAATATGTGGGGACTATCAATATGTAAGTATGGGAAGGTTAAAAGGCTGAGGGCTTTAACGTTTACCATGATAAACTCATCGTTAGAAATAGCAACACTTTTCAGTTTCAGTTCACATAAATTACAAAGGCATAGCATCATATTATTTGTAACAAATGAACGACAACAATTTTTCAGTCGATAAACACTTAAAAATGTGCTTTGGCAATAAAACTTTGGTTCGATTATTATTTTTATAATACAACTGATTTGAAGATCCCACAGTAATATGTTATATTGGATAGCTCACAAGTTTTGACACATTATTCAATATGATGATTGTAAAATTTTATAATTGACATGATAAACTTTGAACGTGATCCTTGAATACTTTGCCAAAATAGGATTATCATTACCACACCCTTGTCACATAACATCACCAGTCAGTAAGATCCTGTCGCTTGTCACTCTGTTAGATTCCTGACAAGAAACCCCATATATCTGTAGTAATAAGTAAGAAAACCGTTCAATTTTATGCCTCCCGCGTCCTTCGTCAGCTTGAGACTATTTTCCCACCATTTCTCGGGTCCGTGGAGATGATGCTGATGGGAAGATGATGACAAGGGATCGACAGTTTCAGTGACAGTAACATTTTCGCATCTGAGATGGCTTAGGCATAACTTATCTGATAACCAATCTTTAGCAACTATCTAGGCTTAGATCGCATTACATTTAACGACGTTGTTAAATGTAATGCGATTTAAATTATGCTTGCATACACCTAAATTATTAAGTAAGTTTTACAAAACAATAGTGTCTAATAATGTGTAAACAAAATTTAATATACATTGATATATATAATATATATATACATTATTTAAATGAGTATACTTTCTTCAAGAACACATCATATGATTGCAATACAATAGGATAAGAATTTATACAAATGAAGATAATTTAAAACTGAACTGAACTAGTTTTTGGAACGGTGATCAATAAGTAGTATTTTGTATTGTACTTAAGTATTAATTAAGGAACCCAGTAAAAGATCGAGCATTAGTTTACAGAGCGGCTAGTGAAAAATTTCGAGCAAGATTGATTTTAAAATTTAGCGCATCTTGTCACTGTACCATCCTGTGATTTTAGTATTTCACAATTTTTTCATAAAATATAGCCTTATTTCATTATATGTTTTTTTCCCTACAAGTGTAGACGTTATTACAAGGTTGTATTTACGTGCCTCTCACGGCGTCTCGCCCAGTCTGGGCCCTTGAAGTAACTTCGAGGACTTCTCAAAAATAACACGAGAAATACTTGTTACAGTCATGTACAGTCAGTGACAGTTGAATTATACAGGAATATCATTGTTGTTAAACTTTTGTTAGATACTCTAATAATAGAGTATAGTAGACTGATGTTAAAGAATAATCTTCAACATGAGTCTACTGAAATGTGGGAATTTGGATGAGGAGATATTTTTTATTCAAATTACAACGACTACCCAAACATCAAAGGTCAATTACATACTAGTCCTTTTTTCTCGTACAATATATCAAATCCAATCGCCAGTCTTAAATATTTCCATTTGTCTTTCTCTACTGATGTCTCAGAATGTACGTCCCAGTACCATGTCTTGCAAGTTCCCATCACAAACAGAACACTGTTTTCTTTTTAAACTGTCACCTCTCAAGCACACTTCAAACTTGGACGTTTCTTGAAAAATTACCAACTCATGCGCATGACAAGCTGAATATTGACACGACGTGAGCTGGGGATACACTGAGGCTTTATTATTACACTTGATAGGCTCACGCTCGACAACAACTCGTCTATTCGTTAAAGATGTAAAAATAAAATGTAATATGGAATTGACCAACGAAATGCCTAACACAGAAAGAATTCTTAACTTGTGCCATGCAAAGATTAGTCTCATTTTCTTGTTGTATTTATGCTGCACAATTTTGTTCTTTTAATACATATATTATGACATTCTCAAGCAAAATTAATGACACATTTTAATTTCAGTCATATAATTGGCTTACTATATTAAAAGTAAAGAAAAAAATTAGATTACTGAATATATCACTGATAACGTACATACATTGTTTTTAATAAACTAACGTATCCCCAGTATACCCCAACCTACCCCCGAGTGCAACCCAGCCAGTGTAAACAGAGCCGGGCACGTACACTAGTGTTTGCCCTGTGGACTGTGCTCTGTACTCGACTGCACACTTGCCCGTTTGTTCTAGCTACTGTGCCCAGTGGACACATCACGAGCAAATCAGGAATTAGGATGTGTCGAGAACACATGTAAAGTACATGTTTTTTTTAGCTTGTGTGATGCTAATTGTGATATTTGTTCGATAATCACATTAGCTTGATTTTATGACTAGGCACATTTGATATACTTTTGTGATTGGTCATGTGCGAGAATTACGCACAGTAAACTTTTGAAAAATCCACGTTATTTGGTCCTATTCCAAATAACGTGGATTTGTACACACTTAATGTTGGATAGATACTTATGTATAGATATATAGATAGAAATATATTAGTGTAATCAGGCCCAGCAAGTAAGTTATTTAGTTAGATATTATTACGAGTAGTGCGTTAAGTCGATCATAGAGCAAGTATAAGAAACTCTTTTTAATCTTTCTTCCTCAACTAAACCATTTGATTGTTCACTTGACTCACAGACCTAGTTCGGTCAACCAGACAGTAACATCGTCAGCCAGTCAACAGTCGCTATCAACATCCGCCAGTCACTGTCAACAGTCGAACAGCCAACAGTCAACAGTTACCGCTGTGCCGTGAATTGCGGAGGCTGATTGCTGATTGCATTGCACCTCGTTACTCACCTGTGCAGGTTTGTAGTGGTTACAGCACGTGATTAGGAACAGATTAGGTTTCTTTTATAAAAATCGCTCAAGCGCTATTTACGTAGATTGCAACGTTGCTTAATGTCAACCGAGTAGTGTAATATTGAAGAAACGGATCAAATCTTGACAAGCTTAGAGCTCCACAATTGTTTTTTTTTTAAATCAATTATAGTTATGTAATCTTATACTAACTTACAAGTTAAATTAATGAAATATAAAAAAGGTAAACGGTTTCTATTAAACTATTGTGTTTCATGTGTCCAGTCGACTGTCCGGTCGAAAAAAAAACTGTGTACCTATTGATTTAAAAATACAAATAATTATTTTATTTTCTTACGTATGTAATGAACTACATCCAGCGTAGGTATACCTATGTAATGCAGTATCGTGCAGTCAGTCGCCGCAAATAGATAGACAGCAGACATCTATCTCTCAAGCAGAGCTATTAACACTAACTGCATAGTTTAAAAACTGTAGCGGACTCTATAATACTATTTCTACAACTTCTTAAATTAAAACTTATTAAATCCCATCAAACAAAACATATATGAAACTCTGGAGAAATATGTAGTGTTTTTCCGCTGCGACTGTAAAACATATATAATAATGTGTAATGAAAACACATAATCATATAAAATAATCATATAAATAATATGCGACTGTAAAACATATATGTATGGAATGAAAACACATATTACATTTTATCTAACCATATTCCACATCAGAGCCAAGTCAGAGGTCGCTAGGACAATTTGAAAACTCTGACAATAGAGATTGCCACCATTATACGAACTTAATATTAGTACACACATACTCACACAAAAGATAAACTATATCTACAAATAAATATAAAAATAAATAAATATTCCGGGGGACATTGCACACAACGCCATCTAGCCCCACACAAAGCTTCTAAAGTTTTCATTTGTGGCGTATCTATATAATCACTTGAATACACACGAGAGCTTTCTATTTGTCTGTAGCTCTACGTCACCTCACACGAAGACCTTACTTAATATAGCTTTCTATACTCCATTTGCATTAATTGATTGCTCCATTTCATCTTCAACACATCTATTACACTAAGTACTGGTCCTATATTGGTCTTGAATCTTCAGAAGTAAGATTCGAGAACAATATAGGAGTTACAAATCATGAACATTTTATTTAAGCTTAATCTATGGTCAAAGTCAGCCTATCCAATGTGTTACATTTATTATCTTATATAGGTACTTAATGTTAATACGTATAAAAATGTACCATTGTATTTTATTTTATTTATTTCTTCATTTAGGTCAAAAATTAAACTTTGTTTTGTACACTTACTTATAAATGTCAATCAAAATCTAAAAAATTATAAAAATACTTCCAAATTATAAAATCAAATTCCAATTAATTATTTAGACGCTACCGTTTGTCAGACTACATCTAAGGCTAAAGGACCCCGCTATTTGTCATAATACGGCAGTTGTTAAACCATGTAAGCAAAGTAACTAAATTTGGCAATTCTTATTCAATCAAAATTAATTTTGTGCTTTCACTATTTCTTTTTTACTTTATTTTGGGTAAACATTGCAATTTATAGTTTAAAAAACAATATCCCACATCGATCATATTAATTCATTCACTATAACTCTAATCCGAGGTGAAAACCCTCCGGCGCTCCACTAATTAGTTGAATACAATATACCAATACCTGGAATCAGCTTACCAATTGTAGAGTTTCTGATTAACCAATCATGTTGTTGCAAAACATTTAATATCGCAGTCCAACATTCCCTCACTAACACGTTGCGTGTATGTTTGTGAGTGTGTTTGTGTACGTTTTTAGCTCCATTTCAGCCCGTACGTGCTTACTGGCACATGTTTTGATTTTCCGCTTTTATTGGCAATCGTAGACTAGTTATACAGAGATATCTAACTACCAAACAATTCTTTAACTCATTTATTTAGAAGTTTGTTTTAGTATGGAGATAGATGGCGTTGCGTAAAAAGTCCTGTTATTACTATTTAATTCTAATTGATTGATAGGTAATAATTTTCTAATATACAAATAGTGTATACAAGGTATTATGAATAAATAACTTATATTTGTATGTACCTTACATCAGCATCCAACTTTATCAAGCATCTGTAGTATCATAAAGCAGGCTATGTTAATTATTATAGTTTGTAACTTTTTCAAAATAATGATGAGTCTTTCGGGTATGATTTCGATAGCAATCAATCGCGATTAAGTTCGCAATTGTTATGCGAAAGCTGAGTGAGTTATTTCGCTAAACATGACTTACTAGCTATTGGATACGACTTTGTTTGACTTTGCTACAGATTTAGAATTTAATTGGTGTGACTCATATGTAAAGTAAAATTAATATTATAGTGGTTTGATGAGTTTTTAAAAGTTATATTTTCTAGGAACAACCTAATAATGTGATCCCGGAAAAGGTAAAGAAGAGAATGATGAAATTTTAGAATTGAATTGTAAAGTAACTTTTATAAATTGTAATAAATTCTATAAATTTGTAGAATACATGCGCATACGCAATGAACTTCACAGTTGTACATGTTTTTCTATCGTAATAGAATAATTTGGAAATTGAAATCAGTTTTCGACTTCGGCCGTTCTAATTTCGACTGTATGTCTTTGTAATTGAGTTGTGTTTAGTAAAATCACGGATTGTTTGTTTACAGTTACAATCCCAATGATATTTAAATCTCGAACTTTATTTTTTTAAATGCTAATGCTCTGGTGCTGGGATCACTTCATAAATGAACATCAGAATTTCATTTTCGACTTAACTGCTACGTAATTTAGGTTGGTTTTTGTGTGTAAGTTAAAGTAATGTTTAAGTTAGTGTATGGAGCGGAAGCTGCGGGAAGCGCACGCTATATTTGGATTTGGAATGCTGGCGGATGCTTGAGGTGTAATATCGCACTTTCTCGTCGTTTTGTTGGCAGCACTGAACTTTATGACGTTTTGTTGCACATGTCACGATTTAGCACATCCCTAGCCGTTATTGGTTGTTTTAATATGTATCAGTGGCTTTAAACGGTTTACGAACACATTTATTGATCCGTTTCAATTAAGTTCACGATACACTTTCCAGCGGATAATAAAAATTATTCTGGATTTCTTGAAATTTGAAAATGGCTGCAGTTCTTAGAAATGTTACCAGCACGAATTTCCACCAGACATAAAGTTTATGTTTTTTTGTTATTTAGCTTAAACCATATACATATTTTAACATAAGGATTGATAGAGCATTTTACCATGAATTGACTACATAGGTTAACCTTGCGAGGCATCGGTTGTAACTATGGTGATTATTGCTAGTGATTGCAAAACTTCTCCAATCGCTCTCAAAATCAATCAACGACCGCATTAACCATTAAGTATTATCATGTGCAGCTGTCATCAATCACGGAGCTGTCAGTGTCAAGTGGCTCGGCGGGTGATTCTCATCGTCGCGCGATCCATCATTTAGCCTCTCGCTGCAATTCGGCTCGTTGCGGACTAACTACATCCTGATTTATGGCAATCAGGACGTGACTGCTGCTGGTGGCAACACTGCTAACGAGTAGGCGGCGAGCTTTATACTGTAGAGATGGTGTAAGGCTATTAAAATATGACATGATATCTAATCAATTAGGTAATATAATGATGTGCAGGTAATTGATTAAAATGTCAGCACTTTAATATTGTTACGTAGGTATACGTGAATGAATTTAACTGAAGACTGTGTTGTATTCTTAATTAGCTTGATAACTGGTTATTTCCACATACGAACTTAGGTGTCAAGACTTTCACACCATGTTTGACTTTAGCTTGATTAGTCATTTCTGCACTATGTCATAAAGCTAATATCTGCCCACAGAAGCGCTCATATATAAACACCAAATTTTCTTATGTATCTCGAGTTGTTTAGTTACACATATACATTACTTGGTAAATAGAAACAAATACCACAGCCCGCTAGTCTATGGGACTCCTTCAAAAACAGTACCTACTTTATATTATTGTAGTTAAGTGAAACTAGCAGTTAACTCGCTGATGAAACCGATCAGTCACCATGACAAAAAACCCATCGCTCATGGAGTAGCTTTATTAGATTTACTTGCTCGACATGATTCGTCATTTTACTCTAATAAGGAACTGGAATTTGGAGTGGATCTGGTGTCATTGGTTTGCAGCTGTGAACACTTTCCTTCGGGTGAATTCGTGTCATTTTTATTTTTCTTTCCTCAGATGACACGTAAGAAATAATGTTATACTATCTAGTTAAATAACTGTGATGATAATACTTACAAATGCATATTTTATGAAATAAGATATACATTGCAAAAATTTACTGACTTTTTGAAGTCAAACACATTTCATGGGCACAAAGGTAGTTCAAACAATCAAACATAACTAAAAATTAGTGACGTATTTGGTGGCTTTATCACTGAAAATGTTTCTGTTCTAGAAATACGAGTAGGATATGTTTTATCTTTTAGTTTAGTAAATATTTTAGTAAATACATACATATACATACATATTAACAGTGCCAGCGTTGGCATACGAAAGTTTTACACGGTATAAACATAAGTGTTTATTGCACATTAAATGCTATTGCAGTTATAACTCCGTCAGTACATGAATCATGTAGTTCACTCCTCTCTGACCATTAAATCTTTTGTCACTACACTTTTAGTACTTTTTACAAGCTTTAATTAAACGTGCAACGCATGCACCAAGCAAGCTACGTTAGTCGTCCATCAGATTTTAATTTCATGTTATAAAAAGCTTTCTTTGGTGATACCACAATCACATTGGTAATTAGATAAAAGATCGAGAAGATTATTTTACAATCATAATATCGTCTCAGAAATATGTATAGAAATCAAAACATACCGAGTCAAGCAAAAAACCAGCCAGCAAGGTTGAGAAGCACGTGTGAACTGGATGGACTTATCCACAATCCATACACTTACCTTTTTATATTTTACTTAATATCTCCGTCAAGTTGACACGTGTCCCCCCGAGGTACCCCGGCCAGTTCCGGAGATCATCGCGGGACGTGATCGGAAACTAAACTTAAACAAATTGATATCGAGATCTTATATACTTATGGTGGACTATTGATTGGGAATATAGATTTTGGTTAGCTAAATTATTGTGTTTCCTGTAGGGTAAATTGTTGTTTTGATTATTTGATAAGTTAATAAAATAAATAGATACATATGTTTATTTAACACGGAATTGCCTTATATTTGAGTACAGCCTGCCTAATGTTAAGTTTCATGATAGTCATAAAATTGATTCAATGAAAAGGTTAATTTCTATGTCTCTATAATTCGCACGTGACAAATCCATTTTAATTCTTCTGTGCCAATCACTATATACATGGTTAGTAATATTTTATGTGCCACATTAGAAATGGCATTATAATTAACCATTTCACATTAAGTCAATCATAAAGTATGTGAGCATAAGGAATCGATATTTAATTTTAGAAATTTAACATATCGTAGGACTTAGCTTTGCTAGGATCTGGGTTACACACCACTATGTAATTGCCCGCGAATACTTCCCCAATAAATCAATTCCGGGGGAGTGACGACCCCCAGTAATGAGGAATAGGAATTGACGGAAGTAAAAGGTTACTCTGCAATAACCCTGTATCCATATCCCTGTCAACACGCCGAGGGCGCTATTTCCGTCCCTCTCGTTTGTAGGCCAATGGAGACTAATTTGATTACTAATCCTTCAGCCTGGTCACCCGACATTTATAAATGGACGCGTAATCTAATAAGAGGAGGGCTCGCTCACTATAATTAGACGGCTGATTCATTGCGACAAGCTTCGTTTCACTTTTGCAAATGACTGATTGTTTTATTTTGGCTGTGCTAATAGTATAGTAACTTTGTCACATGGGTTAAGTAGAATAATAGATTTTGTAATCAAATCAAACTAATGTTGACATATATAAAACCTTTTTTTATAATGGAATAGACTAACATTTGACTACAGCCTGCCTGTTGTCAAGCACCGCTGTAGTCTAAAATGTAAACCGTACATTTTGACCAAATTCTGCACAAAGGTTCGTTTTTTTTCTTCTTTATAACGTACATAATATTTTTTGTATATAAATATTTTGTCAGTACTAAAGATTTTCGTTTTTAAATGTATTCTATAAAAACTTTAACATGCATTGGCAACTCAATATATAGGTACTTTTCATAAAAGGCTGTAAAAAGCAGCTGTAGGCACAACAGCAAAAAAATCTGTCACATCTATCCTTAAGAAACACAATAGGGTAAATGACTAGTCATTGGACAGTTAAGCATTTTATTTTTTATTTTATTTTTTAGCTTTGGCAATATGGATTTTAATGACAATCGGAATTAATTAAATGTTACTTTAATTATTCATCTATCAGATTTCTAACGTTTTTTCAATATATATTATAGGGTTACTATGAAAATATTTTTTTTCCTAAAATACGTGTAAATTTATAGTCATTGGACAGGAATTTCAGTTATGGGACAGTTATCAGATAGTTATTGGACACTCTTGTAATATATGTTTTTACATTACTAGCAGTGCTACACGGTGTTACTCGCGTTTATAAATAGACTATGTATGACTCCCAGTGTCTTAACTTCCTTTGTTTTTACCAAAATACATCACATCATCATCGCCATGGGCTTAAGCTATGAGGAAGAGGTACTAAAATAATTTAATGAAAATACATTTTATTTTCAAATCGACTGTTTAATTATTATAACTGCGCAAATATTCCGTAAACAGTTCTTTAGAGGATAAGTTTGAATCGTCACTTTCTTGAAGTAAATCCTGCAGTGCTATTTTTTTTTCATGAGAGGTAGAGGGCAGTGGTGATTTTGAAAGAAAATTTCCCCAGTCTATTTCATCGTTATCTTCTATGTAGCACATATGACATACAAACAAGTCAATAGTGACATCTTCTGGTACATGCACTTGGTGTTTTTGAGGTACACATTTGATATGGTAGTAGGTGGAACACATGTCACACACAACACGGTTTGATGACTTTGTTGGTTTTGAGCAGTGTTTGCACATGATAGGGATATTACATTTTTCATCTTTGTTTTGCCTCTTAACAGCATCTTTCTTTTTCTTGTTTAATTTTGTTTCTTCCCGTGTCTTTTTTCTTTGTTCTTTCTCTCGGAGATCACTTTCTTTTTTCTCAGTTTTCTTTTTGAACATTGCTTTATATTTTTCGGAAGTAATGGCGAAAGGCATCCTCTGTATATCCCGCTTGCCTTTTCTCTCTGGCGTTTTTGGAAGGGTGAGATATGATCCCAAATCAGCGGAATGCTCAACTTTAAAAGCTGGACTTGTATGGGGAAGAAGTGGTGGCGTATTTTCAGTCTTTATTGGAGTGCTTTGATTATCAGATGGATATTTGATTAATATTCCAGTAATAGGACAAAGGTTATAATGAGTATCACAATCTTCTTTCATTGGTGAGTTAGGCGTGTTTTTTGTATTATCCAACATTCCTGTTACAGGACATGAGTCACATAACATCGAATTTGAGATGACAACATCCTGTAGAATTTTAATAGAGGATTCAGTCTTCTGTTGTGTGAAGTCTACAGACTGCTGAGCATCAATGCAATACAAATTTGAAGATTTGACATCACCAAAGTCCTGTGATTGGTCTGATTGAAATAACTGCTTGGATGTAGTGGTAAACCCTTTGTAAACATTGTGCAGAATCCGTAAATTTTTATCGATTATTATATCATTTGGTCCTATATTTTTCAGTTCATTTGCTTTGCTTGGCCCGATCAAGTGTAGGAAATGGGAGAAAGTCATACTCTTGTCTTCAATAGTTGTATTTTTGGTGTCGTTAGTTTCCTTGATATCAGGTATGCATTTCGAGTAATCTACGGCGTTAGGATCGAAAGGAAACAAACCACATGCTTTGAACCCGTTCGTTAGTGTTTCTGGTTTAATTGATGTTTGTAAAGACAAATTTAAAACTTCTGCAAAGTTAGCTTTTGTTATTACTTGTCCTGGATTTTGACTAAGCCATTCTCTAGTTGCCGCCTTCCAAGCTGCTTTCACGGGCCGGAATACTGCTACGTCTGCCGGCTGTAAAATACGAGTAGCATTGGGGTACAATGCTACTAGTTCTATTTTCAATTCCGTGCATAACTTGCTGACTTCATACGTCAGATGCGTTTTGTGGCCATCCAAGAAATAAATTACAGGAAGAGTTATTCCTTCTCTTATAAGATAAGGGTAAAAAACGTTAGCTACATATTCAAAGAATATCTGCGATGTCATCCACCCATTTTCGCTTCTTCCAATGCCCCAATCTGATGGCACACCTTCGATTACTTTCTGAGGTATTCTTTGATAGTTATAAATAACCATTGGAGGACAACTTTGACCATCAGCTGAAAATGAAAACATAACCGTCATATTTTCTTTGGAAGAGCTTGTTTCGACGTTATAAACATTTTTTGCTCCTCTTAACGCCATGACTGTGCCTGTTTTGGGACAAAGCTGAAATCCGCTTTCATCTCCATTAAAAACGCGCCTTGGATCGTTCAAAACAGATAACAGATCACTTTCTTGAAAGTATTGAAATATTTCCAAGAACCACTTTCGAATATCGGTTTCTGAAACACAAGCGCTAGAAAATGTAACACCTTCGCTAGTTCTCTTAGAAATAGCAGGATGTTGTTTCAGAAACCCTCTTACCCATCCTTCACCTGGATAATTGTCTTTGAAAGGGTTTGGCCTTGGATTGTTAGTCAAAAATTTTTGTACACTTAACTGGAGATCTTCTTTCTTGAGAGGAAATCCTTTTCTCGCTGACTGTAAGATCCAGTTCTCCAGGCATGTTTCTTCTTCTTGGCTAAGATATGGTGATGGCCCGCAAGTAGTCTTGTGATCAGGATTTTTCAGTTTGAAGTGTAAGGTTGACTTGGGTATTCCATATTTCCTTGCTATTTCCCTCAATTTACCACCATTTTTTGCTTCCTTCAAAGCTTTGTCTAAACTTTCAGTGCTATATGGGGTTACTGTTTTGGGCATCTTGATTACCTCTGTTGATAAACACAATAATTTACTAAACAACAGACTTACAAACAGTTTGCCGCAAAGAATTGGGTATAGTGTAATAAGTGTCCAACTACTAGTTTTGAAAGAAAATATTAGTCGTTGGACAGCGTCCAATAACTGTAAAATATTCGTTAAATGAAATTCTGTCGAAACCAAGTGATTTAGAGTCTTATTACTATTGAAATAAGATATAAAATGAATGATTGGTTATACTTTTAATAGTTTCAGTTATTGGACAGCTGTCCAGTCACTAGTCTCAGAACAAAAATAATTCTAGTCATTGGACAGCAAATAACATAACCTACAAATGAGAAAAGAAACAATTACTCACTTAAATAAATAGTTAATTTATAATACTAACCATTAGTCCGATGACACCTTCTCTAAAACAGCACAAAACACTTTTTATTTTTATTTTCTTTACTTCTGTCCTTAATTAAATGATTATTTTCGAGCACAAAATGTAAACATTGGCGGGACACACGAAATATATTTTTTTGTAGCAAACACTGCCATCTGTTGAGAAAAATTAAAAGTTATATGACATTTCAATACACGCAGAAATAATTGGAGACTTTTAACATCACGGAATATCACACACAATTCTTATAAATTATGTCTAAAGTTGAAGTGTCCAATGACTAGTTATGTCCAACAACTAGTATGTCACCCTAGCTTAATTCCAGGACATTGGGACAACACAATAAAGCTTTAAAAGATGAAGAAGAAGATAAAAGAAGCCACCACTTGTACCATTGTGAGGGTTATTAAACCTGACGCCCAAATCCGACGCTCGGGATCTTAGATAGAACACGTCTGGGATTTCTGTAGAACGGAATATGTGTGAGATATATGTATGAGCAGTGTTTTTCGTTGATATTGAATATTCATGTTAATTTATGAATACTTTCTGTGCATATCGTAAAAGTCATTAAAGCCATTTGAATAGGAAACACCATGATAGCAGTATGGGATGAGTGCAGCAAGAAACGCGGCAATAAGATCAAATTATCTACGCACCATTATACATTATATTATAGACAAAGTTACATATGCTTATAGCAGTTAAGAGCAAAAATAAACTTTTCCAAACACATAATAGGATGATCTCAAATTCTAATTTACAGAAAGAGATGTGACATGGTACCACATCATTCATTGTTAAACTGCAAATATTAACTATTCTACTTGTTATTAAATATCAGTGGCAGTAAAACTGAAAGAGTAGCATTTCGTAAGGATCCTTTATGCGGGTGTGAATGTGTGTTAATGCCACAAAAAATCTCACTCTACGGGATTTGGCTTGGATTTAATGCCTGCTTTCTTTGGCACATAAAACGTTTACGTAGTACCCTCTTGTACTTGTATAATGGGATAATAAATAACTTACTGCGACTCCTGAGTACATGAAAAGTGAGCTGAGTCAGAATCATATACATTTTAAAACATACAAACGATAAGACTCCAAATAAAGTATACATATTAATATAAAATTTGTGTTTTTGGATACAGTAAAAATCTCGTTATCTAGTATCCACGACACAAGCGTTTGCTTAGTGTGGGGCTAGATGGCGCTGTGTGCAATGTCCCGAAATATTTATTTATTTATATATTTAAAAAAAATATGACTTGAAAATAGTAGCTTACAATAGTAACCGCAAAAACTGCTCATTGCTATAAACCCAGTATTGTACGATATATCTCACATTTCGATCATGACATTGTTGACAGCACCCCATCCTCAAAAGCCTACTAAAATTACATTAGGGTTGGCACTTCGGCACTTTACAATAAAACATTTTCCTACTGCTATAAACAATAATGGCGTGGTGATCATATAGCTGAAAGAATTCTTATAAAACGACATAAATAAAACCTTAACTCATATGGTTACAAAAAGAACAACCACAACCTGATCGTAGAAGAAACTCAGAGCTTTAAAACACTACAATGAAGGGAAATGTTTGTTTACCAGCCCTACACTAAATGTATCCATAGAATTTGTGCATTTAATTTAGTGTGAATCGAATGAATGGAACAATTTGTGTCGCTTCCGTCGTCGTCAAATGACGCGTCAAAGTACGACGATTGACGATGAAAGGCGCAAATGACGTCATAATGCGACGCAGCCGACTGGATAAAATGTCTGCCCTCATAATATAATGATGCAAAAATAATGGAGACCTTGTATGCATAGAAATTTGTACAAAAATACCATAGGTTGCTTGGTCAGGATTAAATAAATGAAATGCTTTAAAAACGGTGTCCTTCTAAATCAAATGGCCAGAAAGCCGACCCCATAAAATTGGAAAATGACTAACAGGATAACAACAATATAAAATGAATCATCACAATTTCAAAATGAAAAAGTAGTCAACTATTTTCTAAATCAAATCTAATTAATTATTTAATTACAATAATTTCGTTCCACTTAAACTTGCCGCGTATACTTTCCCTACTTTCACACCTCCATATTTCACACTGTCTAAACGGTGATTCCGTCAAAATGAGAGAAACCCCGTATTAATAAAATGATCCCGCCGTAACCCTTTTCAAGCTGTTTAAAAAGATTAACCCCAGCGGGCCGAATTAGGGTCGAATTTTAACATAATTAAAACCGCGCTAAATGTGCGCGCACTCAAGTGACATTAAGTAATTACTTAGCGACGTACTTGTGCTTAGATGCTGATGGTGGGACGGGAACGTTAACTTTTACTCAGCGTACTTAGCTTATGTTGGTTTGATATTTTAAAGGCAATAAATAGTGATAAGGTTGGTGTTTGTAAACAATATTCATCCGGGGGCAAATACCAGTCAATACCAATTATAATCATTGTTTTATATCACGCACGGAAAAAAAATCTTTTATACTTATAGAAATTAAATAGGCATAAAAAAAATTGGCTTAATTTTAATTTATTTCTAGACAAACACTACTGTGGTTGTAAAATAAGCGAACAATTTGAAAGTTATCGAGATAGTTCCAGGTGGAATGGTATCTAATCTAGAAGTTTCATTCGAGTGGGATACGGGCCGCCAAGTCTTTACTGATTTTTTTGACAGACTTTACTGATTATATACCATACTTCTAAAAATACTTTTAAATTATAGAGCATATTGTAGATTATATTAATATGTGTACAAAATATGTAAAATGTCAAGTTATTCAACAGCGAGATGGGTAGACGACATAGTAGGAATATGGATCGGGTTGAACCTGGACACAGCTTTAATGCAACGGGCATGAAAACAGAGTTTTACAATACAAAAATATATTTGAACTTAGTTTGAGGCCCAGCTAAATGAACACGATAAAATTGGTCGATATTATTTTCAATTTGTATCCATCTCTAGCGCAGTGTTTGATTTCATCAAAAAAACCTTTCACACACGCATTTAAAACATATCATACTCCCACATACCTATATAATAATTGCTAGTACAAAGTGTGAAGGCAAACTCACATAATGTTAGTAGCGAGCTCGGGAGCGTTTAGTTCGGGTTCGGGCTGAGGTTTGATAAGTTCGTGATTAGTGAGGACCTTCCAGAGGCTGACGAGGAGTTGTGTAAGATACTGACAGTATTACACTTTAATAATATTACTAATTTCTTTTTTTTAATTATGTTGGCTGTACAATCTCGATGAAAAGAGCCAACAGTTTATTAGTATATCATTTACTTTAAAAGTGTTAGAAAAATGATATTATATTACACTTTATTGTTTTTTTTTCCTCTTATCTACGTTCCTAATTTATGAGATTGTCTCTCGGTGAAATCAATCAAAACAAGAGGTTTTAGAATATCGATTAGAAATTGATGAAAGCTCTTTCACTACCACCTCCAGTATATGCCCGTGGCTGGTTGATGTATTTGGCAGTATTTACCATACATTATCTAACTGCGGGGATGAATCCGCACATTATCAGTAAGAAGATTAAGTTACATGTATATATTATGTTTATATACATATGTACATACACCACAAGGTCGCTCTGAAGGTTTGTATTGTATTTTCAAAGAGATTTGTTTGTGTAAATCGTATTTGTAAAGTAATATTGAGTTGATGAATGCCTCTGATGATAACTGAAACTACATTGGCTATTTGTTCTTTATATACTAAATGAAATGTTTTTGTTTCTGGCTATTTTGTCTGTTTGTTTCTCTTACAAGCCACAACGGAGTGATAGATTAATGTGATATTTGTGATTTTTGTGTGTTTTTTCAAACACAAAAATCTCAGAATTTCATATATTGCGACGTTGTCTGTTCTTACTAATTGGCTGCGTTTAACCACTAGTTTATTACCAGATTTGTTGCTACCTAGTCAGGTCATAAATTCTGTCACATGTTTAATATAAAATAATTGAAACAACTTTATTCTTTATGTAACCATTTATATACCAAAATGAACTTAACAAAACATAGATTCTTATGACAATAAAGTTTATTCAAAATGACCTCCGTGATTTTGAATACAAGCCTTCAATCTGCGCGGCCAGTCGTCTATCGCTGCACGAACGAGGTCCATGTCAATATCGGCGGCTGCCTTAATCAAGGATGTCTTGAGTGACTCCAAATTGGGATGAGGCTTTGAGCACGCCTTTTCCTCCAAGTGTTGCCATATCTTGTAATCTAACGGATTCAAATCTGGACTGGAGGAGGGCCAGTCTTCGTGCCGGATGAAGTCGATTTCACGCGCCGCCAGCAAGTCTTGTGTGCTCTTCGCTCTATGAGCTGGCGCCGAATCTTGTTGGAACACCCAGTGCTTGTTATTGAACATGATATGAGAAACAGGTTCCACAAGGTTCGTCAGGACTGTATTTTGATACACAACTGCATTCGTTTTTACACCTTTCTCACAAAAATGTACCTCTGTTAAGCCCCAATAAGAAACTCCCAACCATACCATGAGCGAGGATGGAAAATGACCTCGTTGGACACGCGGAATACGTTTGCTCGCTTCTTCACTACTGTGTGCGTACACCTTATCATTTTGTTTGTTGTAGCTCTCATCTACGGTAAAAATTTTTTCATCCGAAAAAAGAATTTGCCGATATTTTTTTCCCGCGTACCGCTTCAACAAAGCGCGGCATCTCTTCAGTCTCAGGTCCATTAGACGAGCATTCAAACGATGTCCTGTTTTTCTTCGATATGCCCGAAGCCCTAAGTCTTCATTTAACACCCTTTTCACCGTGGTTCTGCTTAACCCCATCTGAAGGGCCAACAGTTTCTGCTTACGTTTGGGATTTCTTTGAATTCGCGCCTTCACAGCTTTTATCACTGCTGGAGTCCTAACAGACCGAGGGCGACCACTTCTTGACCTGTCATCTACACTAGAGTCTTCATTGTATCGTTTGATAGTACGATAAACGAATCTTTTGGTTATATTCAAATTTTTCAGTATGTCAAAAATTTGAATTGGCGCGTAACCGCAACGATGCAATGCAATAACTGCAACACGGTCTTCTTTAAGCGTCCACTCCATATTTAAAAATGAGTAAAATTCTAAAAAGTATACATTTTTATTTTCATGAACAATTCGAAATTCGAATTCAATAAACTTTTATGTGGCCAGCATTCTAAAAGAAAACTTTTTACTGTGTGACAATACTTATGACCTGACTAGGTATATGCAACAAATCTGGTAATAAACAGTTTAACATGCAGAACTACAACAGTGTAGTTGTGTCGATGGCGGATGTGGTTGCACTTGTTAATAAAAAAACCTATAACCTAATAAAGTTGTTTTTTTTACACTTCACTGACAGACAAGTGACCACCAGATCCTGAAACGACTCTCGCACTAACTACACTGAAATTAAAGTTTGAAAAACGACACTGTATTGAAGGTGGAGCCTTTATTAGCTCCTAGACGAAGCTGCCAGAATACACTGTTAGAGGCACACACACAGGCACACATGACATTTTATAGACAAGCATTTGGCAGGCCCCTTGAAACGACATCATGTACACAAGCGTTAACAACAACTGTTGTCTAAAGTAGAGCCTATTTGCCATGTAGGACATTTTTTTTAAATCCCCAAAAACAATGCAAAGGTCTACTATGAATAAACATAAATCTAACCCATTGTTTCCGCTCGTATGTTTCAAACCACAAACCGTATATTGGCCGAGCTAATTATCTATCCCGCAGTCAACATAAACAAGTATATAAACATTAGTAATGTAAATGCAAGTATGTACTAGTGTAAACATACGGGTGATAATGGGTGTGGCCGCGCCGGACGTCGTAAACCACTTGTTTGCTCGCACTGACCACCGTGTGTCGCCACTTTATAATGCATTTTGTACAGGAATTTAGATTTTTAAACAATCATAAGAGCAAAGATACATACAGCAAAAGGCTGTGCGCCTTAGGAAGTCAAATGAAATCAACTGTTCTAATATATGTTTCAATATCTCCATTTTATTATTGTTCCAGATTGACTGCAAAACAGAATAAGGCGACCGGAATACACATTAAACTAATTGCAACGAGTAAGTAATAAAAGATACACCGATACTTATTAAAAAGCCTTTTAACAGACTCTACTTTTCACTACCAAAATGACATTTTACAGTAAATTTACTTCTTAAAGAAAACCATACTTAGTAAAGAAAACCATCATTCGCAACAAAAACTATCACAATAGTACAAATTAACAAAACACACTCGCGACATAAAGCCGGCCACACACAATGGCCTCAGAACTAGCTGTTTGTCTGCTTGACACGCGGTGGGCGGTGTACAACCAGCCTTATGCCATAGATCAAGTCTACAGAAGCTCCATTTGGTTGCCAATTGCGCAGAAATACCTAATGTCTCAGGATAAACGACCGAAATGGACATTATGTTTAGAAAAAGCTTCGGAAATGGCTGCGGGGAAAATATTTTCCCTTTCTACATCTTTTAACGAGATACATTGAATTTAGTATGTATGTAAGTACAACATAATGCATGAGGATACATGTTAAAACACTTGTGTATCAAATCAAATCAAAATTCATTTATTTGCACGAATATTGTCATACATAGTAATTCTGCCTATAGGCGGACAAATGTTAGTTTTATGCCTAGTCAAATTATGTGTATATTTTCTTCAACAAAGTCATAGTAGATTTGAATAACGAAATAGATTTACTTATCAAAACTAAAGCCGTAACTAGTTAGGTAGTTCCATAAATAAAATCGAAACCGTTTCTATTTTTTATTCGCGATATAAAAATATATAACTTTATTGGTAGTATGATCTGCATCGCCTGATCACTGCGCATGCCAATGCTGGTGACAATTGCTAAGTCAGGAGTGCGTGCGCGGGCGCCGACGTGGGCGCGACACCGCGCCTGCGCGCCGGGTACCGGCACTGTGCCAGGGACGGACTTCGGAGCAAGGTGAGGTCAATCTCAGAAAAAGTCGTGTCTCTGGTCGTTTAGATTTGGGAGTGGCATGGATCTTGACCCACCGGAGAAAACTATAGAGTAAAGATTTATGCTTCAAGTGATGGGGCTGAATGGGACAATGTGTAAATATCTATTTTGTGGTATAGTAGGGGAATTTTTATTTTATTTTAAATTGTAGGTATTCAAACAAGCAACTCAGTTCTAGAAAATTTCGTAGTTTTTGTAAATACTTGTTATAGGAAAACATGTCTTATTAAAACTACATACTCGTATTACAAACCTATTCCTCTTGTTCACATTCTAGAGGCGAACCTTTTAGTTTGATTGTCTACAATAGGTTAATTTTGCTTTAAAATAATTTATGAAAAAATATAATATGCGGGATACTGGCCGTTAAATTTATATATCACACACAAAATGAGTCATAAAAATAGCCCCTTTATAAAACCTGGTTTCTTCTCTGCTTGCCAGTATGCGTGCTTGTCTGTCCAATAACTCATGCGAACAAGGCTTTCAAGCTGTAATCTATGTGGAGGAGGCTTTTATATCATCTATTTGCAATAATCATAAAACTGCTATTTGAATTCCGATTCAAATAGTTTCATGCCACGTCTAGACAATATATTATTCGATGTCATTTATGTATGTATAGAACTTTCCTTTTAAGGCTGATTATGAGAGCAATACTGATTTGTGTTGATTAGATATCTCTGCATATATTTATGTGAATCAATCAAACTACTATAATTGTTTACACTAGTTAATAAATTATACCTACGCCTGGAATTAAAAGCTATAAATATGCGAGTATAATGATATACTCATAGATTTACATCTTATAAATTACTGCAAATGACATAAAAGTGTCCAAACAACATGTCAAATATGTCAAATCCTATTCAATATTGACACAACTAACCACAAATACATGGTTAATTTAAAATGCAACTAATATAATATTTACTAGCCTGTATTCTCGGAAGAGTCGTGATATGTCGTGACAAGGTTGTCTGGAGGTAGACATGATGGATGTCATGATGGCGTAGGTATTACAATCTATGCAACAGCACGTGGGTAGGTAATTAAACAAGATACTGCGTAATGTGGCTATTAATTTGATTAGTGGATGATAATTGTGATTGAAATTGAATGATTTAATAGATGTTTTGTAGTGTTATGATGGTTGAAAATAAGAATGTATGCATACATCCAAACCTATAAAGTAAAGGGTATAAGTGTGTTTATCACAAACACCAATTCGCTACTGTTAATTTCACGTTTAAGTATGATTATTCTTGACAACTTATAGCCTAACGTGTGTCCGTTAACTCGAAAATCTAAAAATAATGACTTCATTATTACAATACTTCCTAAGCAGTCTTAAGTATTTAAGACAAATAAATTTCCAAAACTTGTCACGTTTTGTTACGGGGCTTTAGCAGTAATAAATAAAGTAAGTACCAGAACAAAAACTCCTGATAAATAATTCGAAGGTCGCCATTCTACTAATCGAAGTTTCCTCCTATTGTGTTCGATTGCTAAATACCTAAAAGCATAATCCTGTCTGATCCTCGAACAAAATACACTGGAAATGGCATCTATTCATATTTTGTAGTAGCATTCTATTTGATCGCAGATTACTTTTTAACCGACTTCAGAAGCAGGTCTTTATTTGACTATATGTATATCAAACACTACTGTACTGGTTTTTTATGAAATTTGCACTGTTCCCTAAACCGAAACAAAAGAATAATTTCGATATCGCTTATAGTTTCGGTATAAAAACGCGGTACAAAATTGGCACCCATATGCCAAAGTAGATAATAATTCTAAAATTGTATCCAATTCGAACAATTAATTAATAACTTCCATAACATGGGTTCTTCTTCTGTTGTGTAACTCGTAAAAAAGAATTACACAGCAGAGGACGAACCCATGGCATTTCCAGCTTCCCTATGTTACCAATCTGCCTAAGTCCGATCATGGATTCGTCCGTCGTAAGGTCGTATTTCATCGACGGAGGCCTCGCATGCCAATCAGGCTGGTTCGATCATTCCATGCACAGCCAGGAGCCTAGCAATTTGATAATCATCCACCTCTGCGCTTACAAATTACTTTATTTGGCATATTGGTTTTACAATGTAGTGATGAGTTGAAGGCTTTGTTCGATTCCTACAGATACCGGGTTGATGATAAGTTATTTATGATTATCATGAATGAATATTGTTTTTAAAGAACAAATCCTTAGATTCGTTTGGTCAGGCATTAAAACCCGTCTAAAACTATATTAATTTGATTGGTCTTTGCGCTATTATTTAACACAGAGAGGTTAAAATATCTTACTAAATAAACGCTTGGCTCGATAAATGTGTAAACTGTAAAAACTTGTATGCCTAATTTTACCAAACCAATCAGTTGTAAAAGTAAACACATTCAAATCACCATAACCGGAAACCATCCCAGTCCACTATTAGCACAAATACCTAAACATGTGCTGAATGCCACACTCACCGCGGCGTCTTTACAGATTTCACGCCTTCAAGCTTAGCAATTACACGGACAATTCACTTGTGATTAAATACAGTAACTGCGGAAAAAAGTAACTGGTTTCGATAATTTGTCTAGTAGAATATGTTATTCGATAAAAATTAAATAAATTACATGGTTACTTGACACAGGTTTCATTTACAAATTAAGAGTAATAATTTTATGAATAACAATACGCCGTTATACTGCTGAATTGATAGAAAGAGAGAAATTAGCTTTATTTTAATAAAACCAGAGAATTTTTAAATCAAATGCAACAGTTCGTTACTAACACAATATTGCTGTTCCATCTTTCTACAAGAAAATTTCACATACCTATGTAAAAATACTTTCATAAAACCTAATAACCTCCTTTTTTGAAGTCGGTTAAAAACTCTGTTGCTAACGTCTGGAATGACGATCAGTAAAGACATTGATAAAATTAGAGAAATCATGAAGAGTAACTTCGTCTTTCGAAAGGAAACCGCAAGCAACTACCGTTACTGGTTAGTTTGTTTGCAAATCCTGGTGTTTGCTAGAACAATACATGTACCGCTCGTAAACCGTCTGGTAGGGAGTAGGTAGCCTGCGCCTGCGCCGATATGTGCTAAATACATTAGTTTACTGGCATGCTCATTACGGTCGTAAAAATGTACAAGATTTAGTGATCTTGTAAAATGTTACATGTGGTAAAATTATCATTCTGATATGTCTCCTACTACTACTTAGGTACTACCAAGAAAATATGCAGGTACGTCCAGGATAAAATATATCAAATATTAGCCTAGATGCTAGTTTTCTCAGCATAATAACTTCTTTGTTTTTGTATATGTTACGGCTAATACCCGAAGTGCGGCTACACCTAGTTTTAGCCGGTTAGAACTAGGTGTAGCTACTTAGTCTTGGTTAAACCTAGTACGAGCCGATTGTTTTCGGGTAAAACTAGGTCTCAAGTCCTGTTGTAGTGCAAGTGTTGGACTCGAAGTCACTTGTCTGTGACAGAAGGTAGATTAGGTTCGTTAGGTTGCTTTCTACCACGCACATGCGACGACGAGCGGAGCGAGGAGGAGCCAACTTCTTTCAAAACATATCTCGATTCGGGGTTTAACCAAGACTAAGTGGCTACACCTAGTTCTAACCGGCTAAAACTAGGTGTAGCCGCACTTCGGGTATTAGCCGTAACATATATATTGTATTTGTATTGTTACTTTAATTTTTTAAAATCACTATGAATACATGTTGCCAGTTTCATGGGCAGGAGTCCAGATACAGTAACACGTGCTCATGCATGCATGGATGTGGGGATACATCACCATCACATTAATGCCTGCATACAGATACAGGGCAATACCTCACGATAACTGACGACAGAGGAACCAAGGTAGAATATCTTTTTTCTATATATAAAAGTATAAAATTTATAAAGCCACTTTTAAGAAATACCTATATTTATTTAGTTGACTTTTGTGTCAACCATCTCATTCCGCACTAAGCAGATTTTTTGTATGAAAATAGTAAATTTTTCGTATATTAGCAATAGCCGCAGATCATAATTTATAATTTCCTACTAAAGGTCCCTTAAGACTATGGCCAGTATGATCAGATGATTGCTTAGTACTACGAGCTTAAAACTAGGCTGTTTAACTAAGCCTTTATAAAAAATAACCCTGTAGATACATAGTGCTAACACCAGGATCCACCGGTGGCCTGCGTGGGTGCATACTTGCGGATGCAACGCACTGCATTTTTATGGACGTATTAAATTCGCAGTAAATTATATGTCTGGTTGGTGACTTGGTGGTAGTTCAAATCGACGAGTTATTGTGAATTCATTTGAAAATCATTTTGAATTTGAATAGATAAAGACAATTACTTTTGAATTTCACAAAAACTTTTCGCAAAACACTGAGTTCGCTACCGTTATTTCTTTCTTATGGCAGAACATAAAAACCTGAAATTAACTTTTACTTATGTTACATTAAAATCGAGTTTATTTTTATTTTTAACCGACTTCCAAAAATAGGAAGTTATCAAGTCTTCTAAAAGTTTTTTTTTGTGGGGATGTTACGCGATTACTCCGTTGTTTATCAACCGATTTCAAAAAATCTTTTTTATTCGATGAGGTTAGTTTCCGAGATGGTCCCATAAAAATATTTTTCATTCGGTTCAGTACTTTTTGAGAAAAACCAATAAACCAACAAATTGATAAAGTTTATGCAGACCAATTTTACCCACATTTCCAAAACTACTGCTACTAGTCGGATTTCGATACTTTTTTCTGTGATGTGTTGGAAATTTAATGGGTGCATCTTTTTAGCTATGTATTACGATGACAACTCACCAAGGGGCGCTGCTGTATACACTATATCTTCTGAATTATCAGCCCGATTTTGATGCGGTTTTCTCTGATAGGCTAAGATTTGTTTAGCAAATGAATTTATTTACGTGATTCGTTGATTACTCACTAGAGGGCGTCTCATACATACATTTGTTAGCGCCTAAAACTAAAAGTGCCAGGCCGATTCTGATGGTGATTTCAACATTGAGTTTGTTATTGATCGAGGTAGTATGAATCCTGAGAATATAAAAAAACCGACACCGGCACCGACAACAAATATTACTGATTTCAATAAGAATACTTATAGGATTGTTGTTTCAATAATTTGATAATTTTTCTACTCCCAATTCTGAATTTTGAAGTCACGAAAATGAAAATAAATTATTCATAAACTTTTTAGTGACACATGAAATCGGTTTTTGATTTTTTAGAAATAAATTTTATTTTTTAAAGATTTATACCAGCATTGACGTTATATTTTTGATCAAAAGTTTATACTTCAGAATTTAAATGACTACCACTACTACTACAGGTTGCCTTACCAAGCACATAAACACAATCCTTACTATCTAGTGCTCACATCCGCGTTAGCAGCTAATGTTGTCCGTTAGCATGCCTAAGTTTACAGCTGTGGTGACTAGTGGCTGGTGGCAACAACACAATACTTCTTTGTTTGCGTGAGTTATGGCTGCCGCTCAGAATTATAGCCTGTCGCTTGAACGGGACTGCGAAGTTTCTGCTGGCTTGAGATAGAATAGAATTGGTGAGACTGGAAATTCAGTGGGATGACACATCGAGAAATTACTTTTTGTGTATCATATCAATTAAAATAAAATTGTTTGTAGGACAGTTTGTTTGTTTTTCACAATCATTGTGATTATTGATGTGGTTATTGGCTCTCGAGAGTGACATACATAAGCTAAATAATTTATACCCCAACACAACGCGAGCAAAGTTGCGGGCATCTACTACTTTAATATTTAAATCATTTCCAGTCATGTGTTACTATTTACATAATATTTTCATCTCATCTATATGTTCAAAGCTAATTAAAGTTATGTTGACAATTCCTACATACCATATACGAGTATATAGAATTTATATGCAAGCGTGTACCTATAGATGTAAAGTGTGAGGGATTAAATTGGATTTGTTCAGTCAATCCTTTTTTTATTTGAGCTCGACCACAATCCAAACTAATAGTAAACGATATTGCAGGAAACGAAGCGTGTAAATATTCGAGCTTAAATTTGAAAACCTAACTCGTATTTCTAACTTTTATTTCCTAGAAAGCTCATGAAAATTCGCGTAAAACAGATAGTTGACAGATAATAGGTAATCTGGCAAAGTAGCCATTTCCTTACCAGTAAAACTTGAGTGTTAGTATTTAAGTTGTGAACGATGACATCATATTCCAGAGACACCTGATGATACTAAACAAATCTTACTTATGCTAAAAACTCCAGTGAAAAAATCCAATTCAGGACCTCTAGTAAAATTTACCGACTGCTGTCCTCCGTTGAAAAAACCGACTTCTGAGACCCTAGAAATAAACCCCACTTTTTATTCTTGCACTATGGCTGGTTGTGACGGTGGTTGCTCAATTTTGGTACTCAAAAGTATTATTATGCATCAATAGCTTCAAGCATGATAACAACGCAATGTAGCTTCGATATAATCGAAATCATGTCACGTTACATTCATATGACTCTAATTAATATATTAGATGGAAAGCACATTTCAAGATTATCTTCGACAACATTTTTATAATTATAATTATTAAATTTATTGATTAATTTATGACAAATTTACGATTTTTCGTAGAAACATATTTTAAAGGCAAATTAATTAATTTAAATATGTATGTATTTAAAGTTAAATCTTTGCAACATTTGTTAACATTTCACATATGAAACAATTAGTTGTCTTAGTGACAATATCCATGGTTTAAGGCTAGATTGCTTTACCGTAGTCGGGTAAATTGAACAAATTCGTGCAATCGATTCTTTATCTTTATTTTTAGCAATCAAGTTACTTGTTATAAATATGTGCTTTCGGATTGCAAAGATCCAGATGGCAATAGCTTAGTCAAAATCAACATAATAAGTTGCTTATCTCCAAAAGTTGGATAAAACTAATATGAAGTAACATATACAGAGTTACTGTTTACTAAGAGATACTCAGTACATTAACAAACAGCCAGACGATCAAGTGATCTGTAAAAACCAACAGTGACGGGGCAAGGGACCAACTAAAGTCACAGTATAAATAGTAGTAGTATAAGGTGCAGTGTCAGCCATGTTTACTTTACTCCCTGACTCTGGACTAGTGACAAGTGACGGGACTGGCGATGGTGGCGCCAATTGGGAGGTGGAGACTAACGAAAAGATGATAGGGTTGACAGGTTTAAATAGTATTTGTAGAACATAATTATATAAAAACCTTGAAATAAGGAGTGGTTCAATATTTATTAGTAAATTAATAAGAGATAAAGCACAAATTAGAACCAGCAAACGCCAAGATTCAATAACTGTACTACATAAGTTGTACTCTTGCTAAAGGTTGTGTTCAATACATACCTACTCTGTAATTCACGTTGAATTACACTAAACTAAATGTCCCATAGATACTATACTGTGTGCCAACCCTACAGGGTGGTAACAAAACACCACAGCACTGGAGCGAGCGCATCACACTGCAGTTGATGCTAGTTGACAGCTCCGGAGTACGGTGTCGTATTAAAACCATCATGGAATTGATATTATTTTAGTAGCCCTCTGCGGAAATTGTCGACAGGTGTTGAAATTTATTGATAAAATAATAAGAACTCGTTGTTTATGGCTTTCCTATTTATTTGACAACTGTACAAATATATGCTGTTCTTCATTTCGCATAGAAAATTTTGCATTAAGTAATTGAAAAAAGTAAATTTGTTATTTTTATGTTACATTAACCAGTATTACCGTACTAGTAATGAATCCACAATGGTTTTGTCGGTGTAGCTTCCAGAACACAACACCCTGTGCTTGCTCAGCTGATGGTTTACTCACGATATTAGCAATTTGGCCTCGCTGCTGTCAGTGTCAAATTACTAGATTAATACGACGCGGCTACATATGACGGCGACAAAATGACCATCAGCTCACAACTAAAATTAATTTCTCCCTCGATCTAAAAATAACACGATATACTAAGGAAAATAAAAATTGGTTATAACTAAAACCGATGTTGTTTAATTCTTACAATAAGACAGTAAATTGAACACCATTTTACTTAAAAGGGCTTTACCAAGAAATGAAATATTTTGAACAACAATCGTGCATATATTCTCTCCATTATCCTCCATAAGCAATTGGGTAAGCATTTTTGTGATTACATGTGACAACTAAATAAATCTTTCTGAAATGTAATCACTACAGCCTGTGAACACCTATATCTATGTTTGTTTAAACCATTATTAGTAATAACTTCATAAGTTTTATCCACAAGTCGTGTGTGTTTCTACAACATCTGTAATTATTCCAACCGCCATGTTCTAAGAACAAGCCTGGAGCTGCGCGTGCGCAAAAACTCGCCTGTAATTGGCAGGCAGCGCCTAAAAACCTTGTTTGTTTATAAATCATGTTATTCAACGATCCGCTAACTTGTTACTGTAAATATAATACATTTAAAATGCCTTTAAACTATGCAGCAGTCTCATATTTTATTTTAGGTATCCTTATACAAATAATAGGGGTATATCTAAAATAAAAAAGGTTTGTATAATGTTATTGTATAAATAACTTTATATTATGTACAGAAGTAATTATTATAAAAAACGATGTATGGTCATTATGTTATAGGCATAAACAAATTGACAGGTTTGAAAATACTCAAATGAAAATTACTATTTCCTAAATATACCAAAAAACATTAAAAATATATTTTTAAATAAATAAATAATAAATAAATATTCCGGGACATTGCACACAGCGCTATCTAGCCCCACAATAAGCAAACGCTTGTGTCGTGGGTACCACTAGATAACGGATATAATACTTTTATATATATATTTTTTGTAAATACATACTTATCATACGTACAAACGACCAGACACAACACAAGTAATTATAATTTTTTTAAAGTACATAAATACTTGTGTCATGCGGGAATCGAACCCGCGACCTCTAGATTAGAAGACAAAATACATATATAAATTAATTAATCCATATTTTAATTAATTAATTAATTAATTACCCTTTAAAATAGGTAACTACCTAATATTTAAAATATGTCATAATAAATGTTTTTCATAAATAATCAATAAATGTAATAATTATAAAAATCTAGGCGAAGTAAATCTTGGAATGTGGTTTCGAACATGATTTCGAATAAATTATTTCATTTATTTTTCATTTCATTTCATTTATGAGTTGACCTCCTCAAAAACCTCCTTCGACCTGGTTTTAATCGAGCTTCGTTTTTCTGCCGATAAGTACCTACACATAATCTATCCAGACATGATATAAACAAGAACAATCCAAACATTTAATTAAAGTCACGGCCCGCCTGTCAATTGGCAAGTGTTTTAATAATAAATCATAGAACGGAGAAAAAACTTGAGCAAAGCAAACAAAGTTCTTGTTTGCTTTTATACGTCGAGATCGGAAAGGTCAAGTGGGTGTCTCGAGCACTTTAAACACATACTTATTAGAATAAAATATTTGGCTTTGCTATGTTGATTGCATCTTAAATTAGAAAAGGCTTTAGGTAGATAGGTTTTTGTTAATTTTTTTTTGTATAAATACCATGAATATTGGGTTTAATAAAAAATCTATGGTAATTAACCGTAGTTTTTTCTCGAAAATATCTAACAATTTTATTTTTTTTAGGTACTTATCTGATAATTTATGAATCATCGTTAATGACAAATTAATCTAGATTGTACTTGCTTCATTTAGGAGCTACAACAACAATCATATAATTACATACACACAGTCGAAGTACTTCCAGCACCTTTCTTTTTGTACCGGAATACAAAATCAGTATAATAATGAAACACTGACAGTATCCCACAATCCTCCCCACATGTGCACATGTGTACACGTGGTTACAGCTAGTCACACACATCCCACGATATCATACACTAGTGGACGCCCGCGGCTTCGCTCGCATTATTCCGGACTATAAAGTAGCCTATGTTACTCCCACGCTCTCATATATAATGCGGGTTTAAATACACAGACAGATAAAAAGACAAATATTCTTGAAATTTTTGGAACATGTACTGCTATCAATTTAAGCAACCCCAAACAATTTGTTCCGATATCTTTAATGTACAGACTTTCGACCCTCTGTAGCTTTATTATATGTATAGATAGATATATATCTGTCGGCGCGCGCGCAACTAATTGTAATGGCGTCCTGACAGTATATGTGTCACCACCTCACTTATCTGACACCACGACGCCGGGGTATAGCGAGCCAACCCGGGGGATGGAACATGTCAACAGCGAGTAGCTTAGCATGAACTTGGAGCAGGTTTTGGACTTTGTTATGCAATCATTTTTGTACTTGTTGAGTAACATAGGTGGATGGAAGGAACATTGAACAGTTGTGGCACTAGTTATATATGTGTTTATGTGTCCTTATTGTAATATACCTAGTATTACTGGCAATAAATCATTACTACTTATTCTGTTTTTAATATAAAGAAAGAAAGAAAACATTTATTGTGTACACATATACCTAATCTGTTGAAATCAAGCAATATTTTTTTATCTATCTATATATGTGTGTACATATGTGTAAAACTACATCAATTAATTATGCGGGGGAGTCACAATCCGCAATGATGAGGAAGACTCGAACAAAGATAGATCTATTATGCAATTCTGTATTCCCTATGGCAAATAGAACAGAATTACAAATACGAAACTCAAGAAGAAGTAATTATTCACCGCATCTGGTTTGCAAATAAAGTCATTTGCTATTACTAAACTGTTTGTGATGCAAAAAGCAGTTCTGACTAATAAGTAACTACAACCCCCTTATTAGTGATATTCTACTAGTTTTAATGCTAATGCTAACGACAAAGTTTCCGTTTACATTTTCTTAACAAAAAATGCCTAACCAAGCCTGAAAGTCTATTTTGGTTATTCTGAAGGTTTTATTGGTTGATCTGCTAAGTGCTAAGCTCGCACTACGGTTCATTAATTTACAAATTTAATCACAAGTTAGTGAAAATAATCGAGACTGCCTGGATCTAAATCTGCGTCTCCTGTCGTGAATTTATGCCAAACTTTGGCATGTTAAAAATTTTACTATTTGCTTTATTTACGATATCAGCCAAATGTAAGTAGGCAAATAATATAAATATTGAGTATGCCTCATAGTTTTGTCCAAGGGAAAATGATTAGTTTTTAAAGCTCACACGAGAATATAAAGGCGTCAAGTTGTCGCCTGTGCATCGTAACTGTCAATTACTTGTATCTATTACCTCCCCGTCGAGTTTATATAAAAACATAACAAATAGGCACACATGACGTATGTCCATGTTCACTTTATAATAGCACTAAGCACACATACAGGGTTTCAGGCAATGAAAATATGTACTTTTCTATAATGTTTAAAAAACGGATAAGCAGATTTTAACGTACTTTTTTCTGATATTGGATTAGATGTTATTTTTCTCACGAATCTCATAAATATGTTTTTCAATACTTGTTTTTTTTTTACACCGCATAACATGATTTCTACATGACTGTTAGCCGTTACAAAAACTAATAAAATTAAGAATGCCTAGCGGAATTTTATAGCCAAAAAATAAAATTCAATTTCAAATAATAACACAAGATCAGATCATTGTTTTCAAAAACCCAGTACATCCCATCCTTCACAAAAGGTATCAGTCCAACGGCAGCTGGTTACTAGAATTACAAGAAGCAACAGTATTACCACAGATATTGCCTAGACAGTAGCAAGAAGTGGCATAATATGGCGTAACGAAGGTGTCCGGTGCAGCCACATTACTGACTTGATGAGCTGGTGGCAGTTTTTACTGGAAGGCTCGCAGCATCCGGTCGGTCTATGGAGACGTGGGGTAGGGTTGCCTCTTGTTTTACTTGAGCACTATAACTGATTATAATTACTTATTATTAACTAACTGATTATTATTATAATTACTAATTAAATAATCAGTTAATCAATGTATTGTCTCGTCAATATTGTCAAAAGAAAATTGAGAACAAGTGGTAATTTGAGCAAATTACACTGATTTGGCATCTCTTGTTAAATTAGAACAAATGTGAAAACATCACATCGAACACATATCGAAAAATTTGAAATGTTGACCACTGTATCTAGATTAAATTAACATGACAACGTGCTAACTATGGATTCTTCGTAGTTGATATAAAATTCATGATTTGTCCATCTTGACAGTCACAATATTTTGCCTTACATCGTCCCACCCCTACCTGCGTTTAGCTCTCAGCTTCAGTTTCCCGGTAGCGTGTGCTGGCGGCATGTCAATCAGGTCCCGCCGCGGCATGCTAATGTGAGACATCACCTGCTACCTGTCACTCACTGCTCTAGTACTAGGTGGCTGTCTGTTGAACATCGCTTATAATCATTACGAAACCATAAGAAAGTTTCCAAACTAAAATCTTTCTTAGTGACAATAAGACTGCAAAAAATATATCACGGTATTGCTGTTTTCTTATATCACTGGCACTTTTGACTCATTTTGATCAAGCGTTGTTCAAACTATGGGCACTATGAGTATTTCCAGCACGATACTATTCGATCCTCTTTTACATTTTTATTTCTTCTCTAGGTTTATTTTGCATCTACACTTCTACCAAAACATATACGCAACACCAAAAATATGTGGTCAGACAACCTCAACAAAGCAACAAGGAGCTACTGAATAAACCAACGCAGAATTCCATGAAATTCCCGCGATTTTTCCCGCGAGTTGCCATATCTACGGCCGTCATTTCCCCCAAATGTTTCAATAAAGCCATGGAACGAGGTGGATTTTCATGGGAATTGCTCCCGTAACATATACATAGATATTATTCTCGTACATCACACTGATTTTGTATCATTTGTAAAATATTCTTGTTTTTTGTTGCCTCATTGAGCATGTAAGTTATTGTTTATTGGTGCGCTGGGGTTTTATGTACTTATTCTTATAGGATAAATATATTTGAAACAAACACATCTGGGAATATTTTGAAAATTTGAGTGTGTATTATATAAAGAAAAAATTGAGTATCTTGGTATAAAGAACAAACTAAGTATTAATGGTATCTGTTATCAGAAATGATGTAAGTATCTAATTTTCGACTTTTATGAAAGCTGAATTATTTACTAATTCAATGCTAGTAATGAAACAAAGTTAACAAGGACAGTCGAATTTCAGAATTATTTAAGGAAATAAATACAGTTTCTGTAAAATTGCCTTAATCGATAAGCAATAACTACCCTCAATACTATTATAATAATCATGTAGATATATTGGTGTCCAACACGACCGTCCCTCGCCAGACACATGGCCGTGTAATACATGGTAACTCTGGGTATTGCAGCGCGTCTACTGCAGATATATCGCCTACACTGCCGCTGCAGCCGATACACGGTTACCACGAAGTAAAATAATGAACTTTATCATGACATAACACTAAAACTACTTTTTGTAAAAAAAGGACAAAAAACCATCAGGAGATTAATACCAACGTAATTACAGCTAAATTAAAGTAGGGAAGGTCAAAAATATTTTTTTCAGGTATATTTGATTGCTTTGGGTTTGTTAGAAACTATTGCAGACATATATTTGGATGTCAAAAATCAGCTAAATTAAATACGTTAAAAATAGCTATAACAACTAACAACATTAAATTTTTCTTCTTTTATTCATTCAAACATCTAAGTAATGTCTTCTGCAACACAGTTGTTAACTACAGCAGAAGGCAGAGCCTCAATTTCAATATACCGTGTAAAGTTTTTGCAATAACATATTTATTGCAAAAACTTTACATACTTACATTTATGTTTTATTCAAGTCCGAAAATCCTATCTTATAACGCACTAGCAAACATACATATCACCTTAAAAGCATTCGATGTGCCCAGTAACCCAGAATCCTAGACCTTACATACAGACTAGAGCTAGAATATGTTCATTCGGTAATATATTCCCCGCTGCATGTCGCGATATTACTTGAACATGCCTTGTACTAGAGGTAATTACATTTATGAGACAACACTATTTATTGCTTTGCCAGTAATTGCTTGTAGGTTTAAGTGAATATGCTACCTTGAAATGTTGCCTGCAAGAAATCGAGTTCAGTGATAAGGCCTCTAGTTCTGGTATCAGAAATGTGCTACTAACGAATTTTATCGTGTCAACTGCAATCATATTATCTGATTTTTGAGGTAAATTATTTATTATTAACTCTTAACTCTTGATATCTCTCGATATTTGATACTTATATCGCCTTACACACATGAAAATACTTACTTTTAAAAATAATACTTATAAATACAGTTATATTCGTTTCGGAATTAATCTTTAAAACGACTAAAAAATCAAGGTTGAGTTAACCTTGATTTTTTAGTCGTTTTAAAGATTAATTCCGAAACGAACTTTTTGCCAAGCTCATCCTATCCATACACATCTAAAACAAATTAGGTATAGCTAACAAATTCTCCGAAACTTGCCCACAGCTGCAAGATAAATAAAACTTTTAGATTTTAGATAAACAAAAGTTAAATCGTTTTATCTCTAAATGTTAACTATTTAAATAAATTCTTATCGAAGTTGTGAAATCTATAATCCGGATGACATCGTTAAAGGGCACTAAACATACAAGTAAAGTTGAACGTGGGACTCACTCAGCTGATAAGAAGCTTTTTTACTAAGATTTGTATAAAAAATGTATTTGTTTCTGAATTTGGTTTACCGACTCTTTCATCTTGTATTTTTATACCTCCTATAAGAATATATTTATGTATTATAGTTCCCGTAAGGCATGATTTAATTTAGTTGTAATAACCGGCTAGCACTTACGTTAATCATTACGTCGAAAAATTAGCTCGACAAGTTTCGGAAAACTGAGGTTTCCATCATCAGGAGGACGAGTCAGCACGCGCGTCCCGGTTGGCCGCCTCGTCCAGACTCAAGTAACTTAACGTAAGTGCTAGCCGGTTATTACAACTAAATTAATATGTTTATGTGTATGCAATCTAAATTATAACTCTAACCAAAGACTAGGTGATAACAAAAAAGATGTTTAATAAATAAGCAAATAACAAAATGTAGTTTAAAGCGACAAAGATATTAAATTAAAAGTACTTATTTAAAAATATTTTATCTTCCATTACATAAAGTAATTAAAATATTAATTACCATATCAAACAGTTTCATCATTTTTAATACTTACTAAAAAGTTTATGTTATCAAAACAGCGTTTCGATTTTATTTTGTTCTAACTTCCACGTATGGTATATAATATTTTTTGTTTATACTTTTAAACCCTCTGTCGCATTCCCACAATATGATTCAGTGAGTTGTCCTTTTCCTCGTATAATCGCGTCAAATGTTTTGACATGTCTAAAAGATTCCAGTGACAATGTCAAACGACAATCGGATTGACATTTTGGTTCTTTTGTTGTGCAGCTTTGACATTCCTTTGTAGGATTTCAATAGTCACTTGTGAAGATAATAATATGTTAGAACCCGCAATAATAAATATAGTCATGACCGCAGCAGCACTCATGTCTTATATTGACCTTCAATATAATATCCCGGTTAAGATATTTTAGTTTCAAATTTATTCATATGAAAATTTATCTTGCCGGTTTTAATCTCCAGTTTTAGTCGTATTGTTATGACTCAGTTGTGTGTTAACAGATGTTGCATTATTATATTTGTCCTGATCTGTACAAAAGATTTGAAATTTGAGACACAATCATAATTCTGATATTATTTTGAATAGGTATATCTTTGGAATTGTATGCTATTAAAATAAGCATACAAATTTAATACACACCGATTCGCTCATTCCAAACAAATACTCAATCACAAATTACAATATGTAAATCAGAAGTAAACATTAAAAAAGAGTGTCATTGAGAATTAGCTCAAGCACAATTTAAGTCCGCCCACAACCCACAAGCCAATGTTGTCATAAATTACCGCTCTTATTACCGAAACAGCTCAAACACCTGAGCCCAATAAAATCAATTAGCAGTACTAATAAACAGATAATGATTATCTTGGGCTCTCAGTAATTTGTAGCAATAAAGCTCGCACCTCGGGACCACAGATACTGGTGTAGTTAGTTAGAAGGATATCTGAAACAAGTTTGAGATCATCACAGATGTGCCCATAGTTGCGATAATGTATTTCTTTATTTTGTTGTCTTCTTGTTGGTTTCTTTTTCTAATGTTCAAGTGTTTGTTTTTATTCAATATATGTAAATCTTATTAAATATGATAGATTGAATGGAAATGAGTGTAGATTTTCGCGCCTGACAGTTAGTAGACCGTAGCCTAGCGGTTAAGGCATTCTAGCTGGTAATCAGAAATACGCAGGTTCGAATGCTGCCTGCCATGATTTTTACACATTTTCCTATAAAAAGTTTATGATAATGTACATAGAACAAAAATAATAGATTAATTGATGTAAATAGTAACAATCCGGTCGCTAAGCAACTACCCTCCGCGCCACAGGTGCGCCTTCTGCAGAGGGTAGGGCTAGAAATGTCGGAATTAAGTAAAACACTGTATCTTATGCAAAAATAAAAAATAGCACTATAGTTAGAAGGTTGTGGCTTAACAGATAAACAGATAAACATTTTATTGATAATTTGTTCGAATTACATGTCAGATTATGATTAAAATTAAAGATGTATTCTAAATATGTACACTTATATAAACATATTTAATTATTTTAATGTCAACTCGATAGACTAGAGACATACGTATAATTACAGGCATAGGTTAGAAGGTTTCGAAGCGATGTGGCTACAGATAATGTCATAGTTTATAAACAAAGGTTAGATAATGTCTGTGGGTTAAACGAAGGTTGAATTGCTATTTGTTAGTGTTGAACTAGTTTTGAGTTATTTCTTAGTGGTAATAAAATTATAGTTGTACATAACTATTTAGCCGCTACGTGTATTTATAAATAATATTACCAATTTGTATGAAGTCTGCATAAGATCAATCAATGATGAATTATAAAATTGATAATGAAAGGTCTCTGTATTATAGTTCCCGTAAGGCATGATTTAATTTAGTTGCAATAACCGGCTAGCACTTACGTCAATAATTATGTCGAAAATTAGTTCGACAAGTTTCGGAAAACTGACACTTTTTATAATATCAAGCAGTGGAATAAGAAGGAGAAACCATTCTTATAATGAAAGCAATAGTACTTTCAGACTAAACATATTACTTAAACTTATAAGTCAAATATACAAAAAGCATCTTATTTTCACCTCAGAGAACATAAATGCTCACAGACACAACCCGCACATAATGAAGGGTTATAAAGCTAAATGGCGCCTTCCATCGGTTATTATGTGATGATGCTCGTAACTTGCTATAATATTATATTATCGATTGTTGGGCTTCTTGTTTTGTGGCTACCTAATGGCTCTTAATCTACCTAATGTCAGCAGATTATGGATATTTTTTTGTGATCGCTTTTTATTTGTTAATGTCTTAAGCGATAAAAAAAATATTAATGTAGATATAAGTCTTCTGCTTGATTCATCTTTAGAAATGTTTTTTTAATCACCGCCAAAGTCGAGTAAATTTTTAGTTTTCACTTTTTTCAAACCAACAAACATGAAAAAACACATGCTTCTGATATTTGTTTTCTTTTCTGTAGATTTTCATTGTTTAATTTACGCATTAAATGGCCAATGCTTATCTTATTCAATCTATCAGCTTAGCATTAATTAAAATCTCTCATATCCTACTATTTCTCATCATCAGACCATTTCTTAGCCAGTACCACCAAAGGTCAGTATTGGAACAAATTCCTCAAACTTGAAAAGCTTTTGAGGCATTCCTTCCATTGAAAGCTCAGATTAATTAGTTTCACCTTAACGAGTGCTACCCGAGAGTAGTTGAACGCGATTACATAGCACAGTAAGGGTCATGCCTTATAAATTACTTCCATAGATATACTGTAAGTATCTCTAGCTATTTAACTAGGTGAAAGTCGTTTAATTTTAATATTTTGTTTTCGGTGTCAAAATTATCAAAATATTTGCACATAGTACAGATTAGCACTATCGAAAGACGACCACTAAATGAATCATTATAATTTGGTGTAATTCTGTTTTTTTTAACTTAGTTACGCTACGGTTGTTTACAAAATGCTGAGCTCAGTCCAGTCCATGTAACCGTGGTTGGAACAGAGAAAGTCCGGAGCTGGCGAAAGGTTGCACAGTGGGGCAGAAGGACGATAATACTGCCTGATAACAACAAGCAGAGATAACAAACGTGCAGATGGGAACAAAAAACAACTGATACAAGTGAAATAGTTGTATGTTGATTATATAAACTGCTTTAAAAAATAAGGCATTAGGTCTTCCAAAAACGACTAATTTCATACAAGTGTTAAAACTTGTGAAATTACACACATGGCTGTATAGTGTCCAGAACATCCGATAACTACACATTAATTGAGCGCTCATAGTTGTGTTAATTTTTATCAATATTTTAATAGCAATTTAAAAAACCTGTTCCATATATAGGTATGAATTTATTTCGTGTCATGAACAATAGTCGAAATATAAATAGAATGAAATAGTCAAGAACTAAATTCATGCAACACCACTTAGAAGCTAGACACAGTTCGGCAATGCCGTCTCTTCTCCGTGAACCTTCTATGAGGCTTTACAGTCTGTGGGCAGCCTCCGTCCTGTTATCAGCTGCATCGGGTCACCGCGGGCCGCATTAAGATGAAGATAACACTCACAGCAGCTCTCAGAGGGATCTGTGGCCACGGGATAGTGTCGCCATATTGCCAGATTACTTATCAGATGAGTGTTGAGGATTTTTTTGATGAGATATTGTTATTTTTGTAGCATAAGATACATATATGTTCTTCAATATGTTTGTATGTTGCAATTTCAGAGTATACTATATACGATAATTTTTCTTCATAACTAACTTATTGGAATTACTTTATCGTTCTTATTAACCGTTGACTAAAATGAATGCAGCTTCCGATACCCTTTGAAAATAATATTACGTATTAATGATATAAAAAAATGGTATTTTGCGAAAAAGTTGTAACGAATTTGGACAAAATAGCTTGGTTAATAATGAAAGTATTTAGTATTGGCAGAAATAATTTCAAAGTTGTTCAGTGTTCTAGTCGTGCCAAGTCATTGATCATGTAATTGAACAAAGTAAGTTAATCTGTAATCCTGTGAGAAGGTCAGCCAGAGCCAGTCTAGCTTGAAATTACAAATGCTAGCATGAAAGGAAAATTAGAAAATGGAATCCTTACAAAGTTGGATCAGCTACCTACCTACCTATGTACCTGCTTCGGAGAGAGATCCAATCTTTCTTTACTCACTGGAGCCTCACCTTCACTTTTTGCAGTTTTTGATAAATAAAATCTAGTGTGGTAATTATGTAATATCTAAATGTAACGCTGATATTTTTGTACCAGATAATATAACATTGTTTCGATTCCATTACCGATCAATTAATTTTAATCAATACGTTAGGAAGCTTATTCAAAATAACAGGGAAAATGGCAATTTCTTATAATCTTATTATGTTAGGCCACTTTCGGTGAAATTCTAAGAATAACAACGTTAAGGACGAGCATGTTGGCCCCTGAATGGTAAGCTTTAATTTAATCCGATTACTCCCGACGAATTTCCATATAATTGAACGACATATTGGCCGGTCGGGGGACCTTTTTAAGTCGCAGATTCACAAAATGATTCATTCTTTGAAGTGGGAAAAGGTACTGTCTTTTCAAAAGTTGTGTAAGCTTGTAGTATATTTATGGATGCTTATGGATTTTGTGGGCAATCAATTTATAATGCATAGATACACCTAAAATAATTGTTTACAGTAAAATATAAAATAGTTTACCTAAGATACATACACTTAAACACTTCTGTGAGTCAGATGACATGCCAAATGAGTTTACATTATTATTCCTCTAATATGTGTACCGATTTAGCTGAAGTATTTTGTCATTTAAATACTTAAGCGTAGGAGGAAAAAGCTATTAATACTATATGTGAGAGGTGTCGAATTTAATAACATACAATTTACTCAAATCGGTTTACAGCAACAGATAATGGTCAGGAATAAAGTAAACACGATTGTAAACAGTGTACACGCTCGAAATAATGGCCGTCGTAAAAATATATTATTATGTTAGCCTTTTCGGGCGCCTGCGAGAATATTAAAAGATTGTGAATAATTGATAGGCATTTTGGTAAAGTGTTGTCTTTTATCATTACTTTTATATATTTTCCTATCTTTTACATATGTAAGTATTTGGATATTGGAATAGAATCATTACTTCTACCTGTTTTAAAAACTGTCAGAAAAATAGCAACCATATGGAAGCTATTTTCTGTCGCTATAGCACATACATATGTATACAACTATATTTATATCATTAGTGGCCAACACAAAAAAAATACAATACAGAACTAAGCTACATAAAAATAAATCCTTATTATATTAAGCCATTATTCTGTATCAAAAGTCGTACTTAATCTTAAGGTGCACATTGCACACGTCTCGTTATCAATTTAATAACTCGGCTGGACCGATTGTGAGTCGATTCTGATCTTGATAAGCCGATTAGTGGATTGTCAGCGAGCTCTCGTTTGGAAGCTCGTGACATAGGGCTTGGCATCGAGGAAAGATTACTTACTCGTATTTGATAAGGTTTTTAAAGTTATATACCTACACAATACGTGATTATGTAATTAGTATTAAAAAAAGAAAAAAACTATTACCACGACACATACATATTAAACCCTAAAATGTTGACTATGCTTACATTGCAGTTTTTTTTTATACGATGCATATAATTATTAATTAGAGTTTCCCCTGCAACGTAAAAAGCCGAATGTTATGTAAAAGAAAATTAATTGGGATGGAAAGCCGTAAACGGAGCTTACCCGCTACAATAAAACATTCGTAAAAGCTGATATTCGGCTGACTGTATGTACATATTTATATATATAAAGGTGAAACTACCTTTTAGTTTATAATTAGTAAATAGATAAACATGGTTTTACCTACCAAATTTTGGTAAGAAATGAACGACACGACTGCCTATATAAGTAGTAACTAAAGTTTCCATAAGTTGGAAATCCGTGGTAAAAACATGGTCATACTTATCTGGACGAGGTATTTAGACCTTATATAGGTATCAGGCATGAGTCATGTGAGCTAGCCTATATACCTAATGACCGAATGCCTAACTTGGGTGATGCTTGATTGACGTGAAGTTGTTAGCAAAATATTGACATGTGGTTTACAAACTTTATCTAAACTTTAAAACGAATTCATTGATCTAAATTTGTATGATTTTTTTTGTGTGAACCTAAATGGCGCTGTGTGCAATGGCGTTATATTTATTTATTTACACGTCCCAGATCTTAGCAAAAAAATTGAGCTATATACCCATGTCGCGGCTCGATCGCAGCGACCAAATTGTTGGCAAAAATGCATAAGCATGGCTGTACATTTCCGTCCGCGTACCAGATTCTTTGGCAGTACTTTTTCTAAATTCCACATAACCTCACTTATTTTTATATAAAATCAGTCTTAACTTTCTCATCCAACGGCAATCAAGAAACCACGAAATTGTAAAAACTTCTATATTCAATACAGAAAATTGTGAATCTAACAAAAGTATTTTAATCATCAAGACCACCAGCTGCAGGAACATCCTCATCACGTCCAATGTAGGAATCAGAACAAGATTCTACAACCCATCATTACAGCATCATACTTCAAAAGTAATAAAAATATTGTACTTTTACGATTATTTCAGTAAATATAGAACCCAATACGCCAAAAGCTTACTGTCAAAAATTCCTCCAAATTCCGTAAATGTGTTGAAATTCCCCCCAGCGACTGACAGCGACGTGCGGTGTTAAGTTCCTAATTAACGAATGTAATGTGATCTACTACAAGATATATTTTCCCTCGCACCGAAATAAACATTCACAGATTGATTCCCGACCAATTTTCCCCAAATAATATTTGGCTATTTAATTATCATTTTGATTTAAATCTTTATTTCTTCATAAAATAATAATTTGATATATAGGTACAAAACAATAGAAAATATTCATATTTTGCAATTCTTTTCATTTTCACAAATTATTTTGAAAAATAGTAGCTGACTCTCGAAACGGAGTAAAAAAGTTAATGAGACAGAATCTAGATTTTTAAAAAGGCTTCATTAAGCAAACTCAGCTTATCTTTCTAACCCTTGAAGTCTGAAATATCAAGATCTCTATCTCGAAATATAAATTTTGAAATTGTCATGTTTAATTTATCACCTTTTAATATTTCTAACTTAGAAGATAAGTCAGAAAAGTCCTTTGTAAGTTTCTGATTTACTTTGTTCTTACTTTTACAACTGAGTATTTTGTTAAATTAGAACTACTATTCAGTAGTACATTACTTTTACTTAATTCAGAACAACTTAGATACTCATTAACGAAATGTTTCATTCGCTTTCAGCAGGTTCCCACCAAAAACAACACGACAACAAAATGGCGGCATTATTTCAAAATGGCGGCGGACAATGGAGCGTCCTGGCGGAGTTCCAGGATTTTAGAACAAGGCCACTGGCTCGCTGAGCTGGGGAAATGTCCTGCTTTCAATAATGTTCACTATTATTCTCAGCAAAACCGGAAACTTCTACATAAAAATGTGACAAGTTTTTGTCTAAACTTTCCTTTGCAACAAGCTAATACGAGGCATGCTTAATGTTCTAATTACTGCTTCCTAAAAAAAATTATTACTTGTCAATTACTTCTTATTATTACATCTTCTTTACTTCTTTTTATGGGACCATCTCGGAAACTTCTTATGTTATTACTTAAATAGGTTTTTTAAACCTACTTAAAATTATTTGTTAATTTTGACCTATCATGTACGTAAACAACCCTTAAAAGCCTTTTGACAGCGACATAACCAAACTGTGGTTAGTGAAGTAGGAAGTTTGATTTGTGAAAGTTCGTCACATCAAGGAACTTGCTGGAAATTTCACTTCAAAGCTCGTCCTATCGATACCCACATACAGGGTGCGTGAGGGTGCAGAGCTATAAGAAGCCTGGATAGGATCAATAATAATAATAATGTTATTTATTGATGTAAGACAAACTAATGTTGACACTTTTTGTAATAATTACATAAAATATTTAAAACGAATAAATAGACATGATAACATAAATTTTATGATTTTGAAGCAAGTGATTGAATTATTATCTTCAATTACCCATCTTTTACATTGCAGACTTCATTGTTACAACGGACAAACTGGCATAGTAGGTATGTATAATCCACATCCAGGTTCATAGTTCCTGGACAAGGAGACATATTGGCAGCAGCACCGCGTACTGAGCCATATTCTGTGGCAGCTAATAAGAGAGGCAGGGGGGGCCTCTAATCAGACAAGTTTAACAAGCCTCATTTGAATTTGCTCTGGAGCCGACGCCACGCCATCGCTAGCTATCTGCAGCTTCTAACCTATTTTGTAGAAAAACTCGGTTAAATAGGATGCTACTTGGATATGTGGATGTGTTTGTTTTTCATAATTGTTGTGCTTATGTATATTAAATGGTTACATTTGGGGCAACCTTTTCTAGTAACAACTCAGATTAAATAATTAATTTAACCATGAACTACTTTTATGTATATTTTAACTATGAGGTGTCATCGGTTAGTCAGAAACAAACAAGGTACTCACAGACATTCTATGAATAGGTGTATCATATCTCATCAAGATTTGTCTCCAATTTTAATTTCTCAGTATCGTCGTCAAACCAACGCTGACTAAAGTCGTGAAACTTGAGTATTCTAGGTAAGTGAAAAAGATCTCCACATTATCACACAGTGAAACGTGAGTGAGAAGATCCCCAGCACATTACAAGCTGGTAACTGCCTGTCTAATGTTCAGTAATTAGCTGGTCCGAAAATAAACTCGTTCGAGAAAGGAAACAGTCTGTGGTATTTCTATTTTTGATGTTTTCATTTGTCCGTTAATGTACTGGTGGCCCAGAATGTTTTTAAAAGGTGAATTAGGTACTAAACTGCTGTTTACTGAGTAATTTATATGGCTTTGTCGTGTTTCGTTTTGACAGTGTTTCAAATTGTTTAAAAAGCTATTATTAACGGGGATCAAATTGTAATCAGCATCATTCTTTTTTCATTGATTTTTAATATAAAGGTATACTGTAACAATGACTAGTAATATACCACTTTTATCACATTAAGAGAATAGTCCACAACATGTTTCAAGTTTCCTTTTGAACAACATCCAACATTACATTCACTAATCACCTATCACAGTATACCTACCCACATAATGTATATGTATATTAGGTAACGTATGTGACCCGAGGTTCCTCCCCCGTGAGTCGCCGTGATTGAGTTACGTCCGTCTGTCTGTCCGTGATTATTATTAATTACATATTTATTGGTGAGCCCAGTGTGGCGAACATAGGGAGCATAGTGACAAGAGGTAGCGAGAGCGGATGGGATAATGTACTAGAGGTAAATAAATGTAGTAAGCTGTGCTGTTACTCTTTCATACGATTATGAAATCGTATGTAAGAGAACGTAACATCAAGGTTTCAAGGTTGAGAAACCTTGATATCGTTTGATGAGAGTGGAAAATTTTTGTCATGTTATATCTATTAGCGTAGTACCAAAATGTTGCTTTTTATTTGAGTGAGTATTGAATCGCACTACATCATAAAGCCTCACGATAAATCCTACACTTTTTCAAATCTACTTACCGGTTTCATAATATTTTGAAAACTATTTTTGTGGCTGTTTTTTTGTAGACTTTAATATGTTTCTCTGCTTCATATTCCCGCTGAAGTCTATCAAATGAATCTGCGCCTGATTCAAAATGAATATAAATAACATTTTGACAAGGGCCGCGAGTGTCCTGCCTCATAAATAACCAAATGGATTCTAAATTGCTAGCAACGGATTTCACAATCATTCGCGCCAGTTTAAATATGTGCCTATAAAGAGTTATTAGAATAGAAAGAGTTAAACCATGTAGAAATCAGATCAATTATAACTCAATCACAGCGTAATATGTAAATTCATATTACTAGCTTTCTATTATTATACTTTTTAAACGTCTTCCAGTTCGTATATACTCGTACATTAGGATTCAAATAAGAATTATCCAGTATGTAGTTTCTTATTACCTAAACAAATTATAATCTATACATATAATAATCTATACATATGTAATCTTTATAAAGGGCTAATTTACTGGCTATAATAATTTACTTTATACAAAAGAGACAATAATGTTCCATTCTCTTATCACTACTAATACTTTAAACTAGATTTATATAAGTAAGGAACACCTCCGATCCTCCGAATGTCTTCGACGTATCAGTGAATCAGATGGTCAGAATTTAATAACCCAATGGTAATTAAGACTAGGGTACGGGTTTGATTCCCGGGTGACATCACACTTGTCTTTATCTTCTTGTATGTAGTACGATTTCACCATGTTTAAGTATAGATAAAGACCAGGTACAAGCTTGCAATATACACATTTTTTTATAAATCCAATATAAACTGAATAGATATTATTGCTATTTTAAGAAGAAGAAGGACAGAAAAACGATTTGTAATAATAATTAATGGTTAAACGAACTTACCTTAAGTGAAGTTCGACCATAATTATACGAGACGACGTTACATGCGAAGAGATTTAAAGTCCCACCCGTACCCTGTAAATACACACAACTACAGAAACTAATTCCTAGCATATGCCCATATTATATTCAATTTTGTTTTAAGCCGTGTGGCAAATAAACCAATAGTTTTAGTAAATTTATCAAATATGTATGTAATAGTAAGTTATTAGGTAGTAGTAATCTCAATATTTATGTTTAAATGCTTCGACCTCTTAATCTATGAGTCTTATAATATGTCACACAAAAATTAAAGAATTTTCTTTGATCACAACACTGTCAGATTGTTCTGACCACGTGTATACCTCAAGATGTCGATCACCGTATTATATAGATTTTATTTAAATAAATTGCCAGCCTTTAGACTGCTTTCAATTGTAGAATAATACTTTGTTATACTATGCATAATTTCAAAATCCACTGACTCGTTTCCCTTTACAATACACGTCCAATTTATCAGAAAGACACATGAGAAACTCACAAAAATATCCATTTACCAATAAGTATTGGATTATATCTATTTAAAACATTGTTTTCTCTCGTAATCAATTTTGGATTAAATTTGCGTAATAACTGCATGTATGTATAATCGCAAATAGCGCAGAGCTACAAATTTATCGACATATTTTTCTAAATGAAATATGTCTGCTCAAGGAGTTTCAGACATTGTCTCAAAGCCATAAACTGAAAACTGAAGTGAGTTTCATTTATTAATAACAAGTTTATTGTTTTAAAAGTGCTTTCTAAGCAGGTATTGTGAGTAAATTATGCCTAACATGGCATGTAAATAAACAACCAAAGATAAGACCTTGGTCTTTGAGATAGGACCTTATAGGTTTAATTAGTTTTATATAAACTACGTACATTTGTGATAAAACTGAAAGTAAAATCAAAAATGAAACTCGTCAGTTAAATCTTAAAATACCAATCTAGGTATTCATTACCAGAATTGTGTACTAATGGGTATTGGGTACTAAAAAGTACGCGTTTTGGAGGTCAATTATAGTTATACGGCAATTTCTAGGTAGCAATCGGCTATGCGTTCAAATATCCTTCGTTTCAAATCGATCAAAATATTTGAATTTGTTGTCACATCTTAATTTTCAAATTAATCTTAAGGCCTTCTTGGGATCAGAAAAAAATAACCCAGTATAAACTGATCCGGCACACTGGGCTACATTCAATTAACAAACAACTAAAATTAATTTACTGTAATTCAAATAATGAACGACCTCTATTGGCTCTTGCGAGGTCCGGTCTCGTTGGGTAAGCCCAACTAATTTCATCTCTCCATATGGGGATTTGGGGTTAGTTGGGGTAACCTGGTGCACCCCGTCCACAGGTAAGTAACTTCCACCTTCCGGTGGATCTTGCTAGCCTGTGTCCAAACGTTCGATCGAGTGGGGGCCCTCGCCTATACCTCCCCTTCGAGAGGGCTGGTTGTAGGGCCCGAGGCGTGGAGCTCGCCGCACCTCGCGGTATAGGTGGAGCTGGTGGTCGCCGAGAGGCGAGAGGAGTTCAGTGTACTGGCCGAGTAGCGGCGACACGGGAACCGAACTCCGTGCGCAGAGGGCGCATTGGAGGAGGGCGGTCGCTTTGGCGTGCGACTGCCTGACTCCTGGGGGCTCTGGGTGGCAGGTCGGGGAACCTGTTGCCCTGGAATGAGTCCCCACAGGATGCATGGCGTGTCCCGTGTTCTGACACGTCGTCCATTGAGGGTTGAGCTGAAGCTCCCCGAGGCGGGGCCCGTTACCGGGCCAGCATCACCAGGGCTGCGGGCGGATGTATGCATCGCGCTCTCGTGGCCCTGGACCAACGATGCGGAGATGGAACACCCCAGGTTTTTAGTGGGTATGCCGCCCTTATAGAGTGGGGCGGAGACTCCCACATAACCATCCGCCCTCCCCGGGGTTTGGGTGGTACCTGTAATAGGTTTTCCTGGGCAAAAAAAAAAAAGGTTTGGTTGGTACTTTGTTTTATTGGTACCCTGTTTGGGTGCTTTGGTCAGTTGAAACTTAGAATGGACTTACTGCAGTTTGTTTCTAGCTTTTCTTAAGGGCTGGACTTCTTTGAGCAGTTTTAGCGGCTTTTATCAGATTCTTGCCAAATAAAAGATCGTCTCATTTTACGTCAGTTAAAACAGCACTTAATTCTTGTTTCAGTGATATTAGATAATGAACTCACGTTCACCTTTTGTATTTTCGAATGGAAACCCAAAGAAGAGCTTATTCATGATCTCCACATTTGTTAAGTTGTCTTAAACAATGAAGACGCTAAATTAGTTAGTCCAGCAATACGCAATCCTAATTGGTTTCCAATAGATTGTAGCGGAGCTTGATACTTTCCATAAAAAATGATGTCATTTTTAAGTTGAGCTTTGGCGCTTTAGAGTGGCTGAAATTTTCAGGAAATAATTTTTTTTTTATCCTTGTTTAATATTAGTTTTAAATAATTCTTTCCATTAGGACTTTACCCCAAAGTTTAGATAATTCTTCAATAATGTCATGACGTAATATTTCTTCTAAGTGGATCCTCCACGTTTCACGTATTTCTATCGGTAAAGATACTGAAGCAGAAACATCTTGTGCATTATAAGTGCATGGACCTGGCTAGGTGACTTGCTTCGATTTAAATTGCTCGCAAACATACCTGGCAGGATAGTTAGGAAGTATTGAGTTAGCTCCAATCTGGTAATCGTTGTCTGACACTTGTGAATTCAAATTCACTGGCACTGGGTCTCCTGCCCGTGACCTTGTGTAATAGCAATCATATTTTGTTACAACAGAAATATAAAGATCATTAGTATCATTGTGGAAAGAAAAGTATTCTAACTTTGTCACATCATCGTTATACGTGCTCCCCTTATGCCGCTGTATATGGGCTGTATATTTGACAATTTGTCATAAGCATTAACATTTTAAAGTCATTGTACGTAATCATGTTACGCCACTAGACTAATTCGTTATCAACCGGGCTCCAATGTCCCGGAGTATAACGCTTCAATGTAGGTACATTGGATGCACTATTTGCCATTAAATTAAATATTTGTTGATTTGCTACGAAGCAGAAACACTTTTAAAGTCATTATACGTACTCACGTTACGCCACTAGACTAGTTCGTTAAATGAAAGAAATGAGCTTCAAGAAATGCGTCGTCAAAACGGAGTCACTCAAACAATTCCAGCAGAAACTCAAGCTTCTGGTGGAAAATCGGACTGGGAAGATCAATTCATGCAGCGGATTGGTCTATTAATGGACCGCAAATTAAAGACTTTTAAACAAGGCCTGCTCGTAAAAGACGCTGCGGTGCCAAAGCCAGTGGTCATATCGGCAGTAGAACCACCTATAAAGAAGCAGGTTAAACCTGGAGGCCAAAACCACGTAACACCACGTGTGCCCGATATAGTGTCGGAGCAAAAGACTACAAGCACCCGTGAAATTCCATTAGCTACGGAATCAAAAAGCGAGTGGATCAAAGTTGTTGGTAAAAAATCTAAAAAGAAGAAAAAGTCCAACACTGATAAAAGCAGAGAATTCAGCCAAGGACAGAAGGATAAGAGTACTACAGTAAAAGGAAAGGCAAAATTAGCACGAATACCTAAAACCGCTGTGATTACTCTGACAGTTCCACCAGGATCTGACGATTCCTACGCAAAGGTGATGAAAAAGGCCAAAGATGGAATTAATATTGCCGAATTTGGAATAGAAGGAGTCCGCCCAAAAATCTCCATCACGGGAGGCATGATCTTGGAGGTGTCTGGGAAGGATTGCGCCTCAAAGGCAGATGTTTTGGCAAATAAGATGCGTGAGACGCTAAAAGACTTAGATGTGCGTGTTGGGAGGCCAACTAAAACAGGAGAGCTTAAAATATTGGACCTGGATGACTCTGTGACTCCTCAAGATGTGATTGATGCGGTTGTCAAAACTGGTTCATGCTCACCTGTAGACGTTAGAGTTAGTGCCATACGACGCTTTAACAATAGACTTGGTACGGCCTGGGTAAGGTGCCCTTTAACGACAGTACAAAGACTTGCATCAACCAAACAAATACTAATTGGATGGGTGTCAGCGCGAGTTGAAGTACTCGCTGCTCGACCATTACAGTGCTTCCGTTGTCTAGAAACGGGCCATGTACGAAGTATGTGTAGCAATGAGACGGACCGAAGTATGTTATGTTATACATGTGGCGAGCCTGGTCATTACGCGAATCAGTGTGATCGGCCAGCTAAGTGTCCTTTATGCAGAGATCACGGTCTACCTTCCGACCATCGTATGGGAAGTAAGAAGTGTTCTCTACCGAAAAGCAAGACCAAGGCTCAAAAAACAGTCACGGAAGTACCACCAGAAAATGTAGAGCACAGCTCATTGTCTTCTGAAATGGAACTATCAGGCCAGGTACAAGCTGAGTTTGCAATAGATACTTCACAACGGATCAATTAGTCAGTATCTTACAAAGCAATCTAAATCATTGTAAAGATGCTCAAGATCTGCTTCTCCAAACTGCTGCAGAGAAGCAAGTATCTGTCGCAAGTATAGCTGAGCCATATCACATTCCTGATCACCCGAGATGGTTTGGCGATCAAAGCAAAACCGCAGCCATTTACTGGGGAGACGATGTGCCCTGCTCACTTTTAGAGTCTGGAAGTGGTTTTGTTGCAGTTGAGTGGGGACATATCGCACTTGTGAGCTGTTATATATCGCCAAACTGCGAAGTCATCGAATACGAAGTATATCTAGAGCTGCTAGGAAATTGTGTTCGTAGGTGTCAACCGCGACCCACAATTGCGCTGGGTGACTTTAATGCTCACTCTCGTGAGTGGGGCATGAGTCGCGAAAATGCAAAGGGGCGTAAGTTAGTAGAATGGGCGGCATCTATGAACCTTATTCTACTAAACCAGGGCTCTACCAGCACCTGTGTACGCTGGCAGGGAGAGTCTATTGTAGATCTAACTTGGGCAAATCCATCTGGTGCACGCTTAGTGAGGATCCAGCTCCTCACTAAGCGTGCACCAGATGGATTTGCCCAAGTTAGATCTACAATAGACTAGAATATATATAATAGATAGAGTGGAAAAGTATATATATACTTACTCTGACCACAGGTATATATCCTTTAACCTAGCGTTCCGTCGACCTAACTTAGGACATCGAAGCATTTATCGCAGATGGTCTCTTAAGAAGATGAATAAAGATCTTCTTGAAGCTGCCGCAATTGCAATGTCATGGGGTAATAACAACGAGGCAGATATGATCAACCCTGAAGTCGAAGCTGTTTGGTTTAGAGAGGCAATGATTGCGATATGCAACGTAGCGATGCCCCGAGTCAAGGCTATTCAGCGAGACGCCGTATCATGGTGGACTGATAATATTACGATGCTGCGAGAAAGGTGTAGTCGTAGTAGAAGGGAATACACCAGATCCCGTAGGCGACGCCGGGCAACGGTTGAAGAAACGGAAAGATTGTACGCAGAGTACCGTATATCTGTAATTACATTACATGACGCGATAAGTGAAGCGCGAACGCGCTCATGTAAAGAGCTGCTCGATAGCCTTAACAGGGACCCCTGGGGACGGCCGTATAAAACAGTGTTATGCAAGCTGCGTCCATGGGTACCCCCTTTAACCGAAACGTTAGACACAGCTTTCGTCGAAACAGTTGTTGATACGCTCTTTCCAAAAACTGGTGATAGCGTTCAAACACTGCTTGAAAGTGCTGAACCAAACACAGTAGAGTGGACAAATGAATACGAAGTAGCAGAGGATGAGTTAAACAAAGCTATCCTAAAACTAAAGACAAAAAATACGGCACCAGGTCCTGATGGGATCCCAGGAAAAGTGTGGGGAATTGCTCTCCCTACTGCGCTTGGTGATAGGTTCCGGACACTGATGACGAGCTGCTTTCGCAACGGAATTTTTCCTAAGGATTGGAAGAAAGCTAAACTAGTCCTATTAAAAAAACCTGGAAGGCCTGCTGATTCTCCAGCTGCCTACCGGCCTATTTGTCTGTTAGACGAAGCTGGAAAACTATTTGAAAGAATAATAGCCGCTCGCTTAATCAGACACCTAGAGCAGGTAGGCCCAAACCTTTCAGATCAACAATTTGGGTTTAGACGGGGACGATCGACAATAGATGCCATCTTCCGAGTACGGGAAATAGCTGATAACGCTATCAGAGAAGGCCGGAAAACAATAGCGGTAAGTTTAGACATCGTAAACGCTTTTAATTCACTTCCATGGTGTAAAATAAAAGAAGCGCTGATTTTCCACAATGTACCTACTTACCTACACCGAATTGTAGAGGCGTACCTCACAGAGCGATCTGTAGAATATATTGGCAAGGATGGAGCTCTTCATACCAGAGAAATGTATTGCGGAGTACCACAGGGCTCTGTGCTGGGTCCTCTGCTCTGGAATCTGGCATACGACGTGGTGCTTCGAATGACTCTACCAAAAAGGATAAGTCTGGTCTGTTATGCAGACGACACCTTAATACTGGCAGAAGGAGTCACATTTAACGAAACAAATCAACTTGCAGAACTTGGAGTAGCGCATGTCGTTTCTCAGATTCACGGCATGGGTCTCAAAACGGCACCACAAAAGACCGAAGCTCTGTGGTTCCACAGAAACAGACGAGGAGCGGCTCCTGACACTGCATCAATAAAAGTTGGAGACACGGTTGTGGAAGTCGGTAAATTCCTAAAATACCTCGGCCTGACTCTTGATACTTACTGGCGGTTTGACGAGCACTTTACACGTATTGTCCCCCGGATCAAAAAAGTTGCGGGTGCACTGCAAAGATTGCTTCCCAACCTAGGTGGACCAAACGAAGAAGTTCGGCTTTTATATGCAGGAGTAATACGCTCTATGGCACTCTACGGTGCCCCGGTGTGGTACCAAAGACTCACAGAGATCAAACGCAACCAAGCCAAATATAAGAGCGTCCAGAGACTAGTGGCTATTAGAATAGCGAGAGGCTATCGCACGATTTCATACGAGGCAGCTACTCTTATCGCGCGCTTTCCTCCACTGGACATCCTTGCCGAGATGGATGCACGTGTGTACCAGTGACTTCACTGTGAGGACGGCAGCCTCGCTTCCTGGGCACAAGTTAGAAAAGACGAATATCGAAAGGCCCTGGAAAGATGGCAAAAAAGACTTAGTGAACCCCAAAATTCAAAACAACGGGCAGTGGGAGCCATTTTACCTAGTTTTCATTGTTGGCTACAGAGAAAAGAGCGTGTAACATTCCGCATGACCCAAATCATCACAGGACACGGGTGCTTCAGTGCCTTCCTGCATAAAATCAAAAAGGTGACTTCAGCACAATGTTTACATTGTGGAGAGCAGACAGATTGTGCTCAGCACACTTTGGAAGTATGCCCAGCGTGGAACATGGAACGCAAAGCACTTATAGATGTAGTCGGACAAGACCTGGCACCCAGGGCGCTTGTCTCTGCTATATTGTTAGACAACGTGGCGTGGAACGCGGCTGTAGAATTTTGTGAGAAAGTGATCTCACAAAAAGAGATAGTCGGAAGAGCAAGGGAGAGCACGGAGAACGCTGAGACGCAGCAACAAGAGGGAGGCGAAGAAGTCCACCCCCCTTTGACCCTGGAACTGGGGTAAGTAGAATTCAGTTTCGGTAGCCCCTGCCTGTCGTAAGAGCCGACTAAAAGGGGGCCTATGAGTGTCGCTGGTGATCAGATTTGGGGATCTGACCCACCAAAACAAGCGAACTTGGGAGAACGATAGCATCAAACGCTGTCACCATGTGGAAGAGACAAAAGAGATGCAACAAGCGGTGCTGGTTGTTGTGGTGAATTCACATGACATCCCACAACATCCATCAAGGCACCGAGGGATGGCGAGGGGGTTTTAGTGAGTAGAAATCTCACATACCCCGGCTGTACCCCCTGTACAGACGGGAATCTATGAAGATTTCCCCCTCGAAAAAAAAAAAAAAAAAAAAAAAAAAGACTAGTTCGTTATCAACCGCGCTCTAATGTCACGGAGTATAACGAGGGTACATTGAATATAGGTACATTATGCCACTAAATTTATTGATTGTTAATTTGCTATAAAGCAGTAACACCTTAAAAGTCATTGTACGTAATCACGTTACGCCACTAGACTAATTCGTTATCAACCGCGCTCTAATGTCACGGAGTATAACGCCTCAATGTACATTGAATATAGGTAATGTATGCCACTCAATTGAATAATCGTTTATTTGCTATAAAGTAGTAACACTTTCAAAGTCATTGTACGTAATCACGTTACGCCACTAGAATAACTCTTTATCAATCGTGCTTTATTTAACGCCCATTATATACATTTAATGTATGTTGGTATTGTATTCCACTAAACTGAATATTTGCTAATTTGCTATAAAGCAGTACACTTTTAAAGTCATTGTACATTATTACGTTATGCCACTAGACTAGTTTGTTATCAACCGTGTTCAAAATAATATGAATCACAAACAAAATAACCGTTATAGATTAGAAAATCTAGTTTTTTTTACATTGAATAAATTGTAGAACAATGTATTCAAGAAAATGGTAATAAATAAATTATTATTTTGTTGTATTGTATTTGTAACAAAAAGAACAAATATGTCGGTAAATCGAAAAAGAACGTTACAAAAAACATTGCTAGAAAAGTCATGTTTCCGATCTACATGTCAAAAATGTGGGTATTTCAAAATTAGATGGTTATATCAGTTGTTGAAAAAGAAAACCTTTATTTACGATCTATTCGGTATAGTTTTTTAAAATATATAAAATTATACCCAGAAAATTAAAATCGATATGAATAAAAGCAGAAAGATTGCTTTGGTAAGTTAGTAGTTGCACTAACCTTTATCCTTTGAGCTGGCTGATGAATTGCTTAGTTTTTGTACCAAACGTCGAATTTTCGACGATTTTTTTTATTTTAAAATTCCGATGGTCTTTTTCCTAATTTACCACTTGAACACATGAAATAAACACTTTTTTCCACAAAAAATTCAAATAGTAAAACTCAACGAAATTTATGATGTTGCGACGCCCGCACACAAGAAAAGAATGAGGTTTGACAGGAGGACGGCGCTACAGGCGCGACATTGACAGTGACATTTGTTCAAAAGTTTTTTTTGTGTTTTTATTTTCACAGCTATAAATAAATAAGTGGAAGTGGAAGTGGAAAGTGTGACGCCTAGTACATACAGAAGTGAGACTACATAGTTAATAAAGAAATCTCGAAGCATGGAACGTCGTCGTAGTATAACTACATAGCTACGTAAAATAGATAGGTACCATTCGTAACGTATGTTATTTTATTTACCGGACATACAAGTTGTTATATTTAAAAAGGTAGGATTTCTTAGGATGTGTTTCCTGTTGTATTTGACTTGCGGAAATAATAGTTTTTGTGATACAGAGATATACAGAAGTAAGGATAATTAATACTGGTATGAAATTATATTACGCTCAGTTTATTTTTAACTAATACTTACATGAAAATAATGTGATCAAATCTTGGTTTCAAGAGTCTTTGGCTACCAATGATATCATTTTCCTTACTCCCAACATACGTAATATCTTGACTATTCACAAATATTTTCATACATTTATCAGAAATAGTCCAGTATAGCCTAGGAATCCCGATAAACACAAATACCTCTTATTTCCATCGCAAAGATGTGTGCGAAGTAATTAGCGTTAATTGATCGGTTTTCCGTATGTTTGTCATCGCGGAGATACTTTACACATATTGTTTTGAGTCATGGTAAATAACAGGAGATATCTTTGCTAATGGATCATTAAATAGGTTGCTTTTAATAAATAACCTTACTTATATAGGCCCAAATGCCCGTCTTGGTTAAGTGACATGCTCCTATAGTTAACTAGATTCCCATGCTTATGCTACTTTCGATTGATCATTTTTAAAGACAGTTTATTTGAACGTGATTTAGGTTGGATATATGTATGGTCTACTTTAGAATGGTTGATATTTAGTTTGGCATAAAATATCTAAATATAATATAAATAGATCAAGGCTCAGTAACATAAAAACACACATTCATCCTTTTATGTGCATACACATGTAGTCACTTTCATATACAAGAGAGCTCCATACCACAGAGGTTAAGCCAGTCTCCAGATCGAGGATCGCGCCGGGTCGATGCTTTCCCCTCAACGAGGGTGATGTATTTCCCATGGGAAATGCTGAAATTTTTTAGAAAGACGCCAGCAAATATGGCGAAATGGCTTTTATATAACTCTCAATATCTTAACATAAAATAGTCGTTACTCTGAAACTACAGCGAGGCTGAATGTAGGTTGCTAAAGGGTAAGAAAATGTAGAACATAAACTATACAGGATCCAGTAAATTTACGTATATGTACATAATACATATATATATATACATATATATAGGCATTGTATTATTAGATAGTGTTATCTAATAAGTACTCATAGTAACAGAATCTAGTGACGTGGTTGTATCGATTCATAAAGGACATTATATTTCTAAATTTACTTTCCTGGCGAGAAGTGCACGAGTTTATCCTCATATGCTTCACTTCATTCTGCTTTAAATAATATATTGAGTTAGGCCTAAAACAATGTTTTACCTAAATTCAAGGCCTATCAGATAATGACCCTCAGTATGACTACAACTGTCACGACACCAGGGGTGTCTGACTCACCAGCCACCAGACATCGCGTGTTGGGGAACAAGCGGTATCTGTGTAACAGTCTAGAAAGTCCTAATCTAGGGCTGCTACTAACAACCAGCCTTCCTTGATGAGACACTGACATGGATGTGTTTTAGAATTCCGTTAATCACACCCGTTAATCCGTGTGTTTCCGTTAATCGTTGGTATCACACTAAATATATTTTAATGTTGCATAAATTTCAAATCCATAACTTGTTAAGTTCCTAAACACCAATGCTATTGTTTACAACTAGGATTAGTTTGTAAATATATTTTCACTATCTTTACTTATTGTAGTAATAATAAAATTGTGCATGCTGTGCTTAGCTTTAATAGGTAATACATTTTGTATATATATATAAAAATACTAGTGTCAGATAAATGTATCAATGTTATTACCAATGTTAAGCCAAAATAATGAAAATAAAATAATATAATTACAAATTGAAACCTGTAGAATATTCTAAAAGCTGAAACGTCTCGTACTTACACGTTTAGCTCTTGAAAGAACAGGCGTGGTCCTCAATAGAATAATTAAATAGTACCTACATATCAGAGAGAAATACTTGTATTTTAAATTATATGCTGACTAAACTTTCATTACTTGGCCCAATGAAGCTAATTTATCTGGCACTTTCTTAATTAAACTGGTCATAAACCTGTAGTAAAACTTCAGTGAACCCTAAAAAACTTTACCCTAGTATTAAAAAGATTTACCCACCTTATCTATGTATCTAAGCAGGCTAAGTCCTCGGCAGCCTTAGTGGAGGCACGCCCGTCCATACTCCGTAGACTATCCAGCTCTATCGCTGGAACTAATCTAGCCTCATTAGAAGCAATTAGAGCTACACTGTTTCAAACTTGCAACTTACGGACTGACTTGACCAAAGTTTTAGTTGGATTTAGGTTTTGTTTGACTTATCTGTAGACAACTTGGAGATTTTAAAAATTTAGGACTTTAGACTTAGAGTTCAGATGGAAACCTAAAATAATAAGCAAGAAAACTGTACAAAATTGTCAATTTTTAGAATTTATTTAATAGGAGCTAATACAAGCTTTGGTTTTGTAGGTAATAGGTACGTTTCAAAATTTCTCTGCATCACAATTATCAGCCCTGAAAGCAGTCCTGCAGCTATAAAACTACACAAGCTTGCGATTGCATTCTCAGTGCCTTTGTAGTGCCGCCGCGATGCAAATTTGAACGCCCTCCAGAAATTAAGGCTGCCAAAGTTGGGGAAAGTTGCACACTTCGCTACTTTCTTGTGATTTGTGTGCTGGGGACACTTGTTTATAGCATGGAACGGTTTGTTTTGGAACTAGTCTATACAGCTGAATTGTAGATGTTTAATTTGATGAACTTGTACCTACTTTATAAAAAAAATATGATAAAAATTACATTCGCAATGCAAAATCTATCTCCCAATAGTACAGGCTAGCTCCACCTTGAGCCACGATGTCGCTTGTGCCATCTGACATCATATTAAGGGTTAATTCAGTGATCAGCGAATAATTGAACCATGATCATTAGTACTAGGCTTCTAATGATCAGACTGATCATTAGAAGCCTAGTACTAAAAATAAAAAATCAAACTCTAAAATCAATGATCATGGTTCAATTATTCGCTGATCACTGAATTAACCCTTAATATGATGTCAGAAAAATACAAAACAATAAGTAGGTATACAAACATTAAAATTTAAGCTCTAGTCCAGAAAAAGTACAAAACACCTGCATTTTCAGTACTAAATGGGATGCATTAATTTACCGACGTGTTTATCTTTTTGCCGCCTCTTTGAGTAATGAACATTCTTTTCAAGCTTTTCAATATTTGCCGAGAAAATGTTTAGAAGAGGCAACACTCGTGAATAGGATCAAATCCAGTTATCTGGCTTTGTACTGACAGTCAGAGTAATGATATTTTGTGTTATTTTTTATGCTCAGATATAGTGACTTTGTATGAAAGTAGCGAATACTGTTATACAGTTTATAAACCGCCTGAGAGGCTTCTAGAACTACCATGGTTTAATACCATAATGATAACCAATCTATAATTTATCGGCTAAATTAGTGTATTATAAAAAGCGTCCAGTCATAAATGCCACTGGTTCTGATAAACTAATGCGTAACTTGTAGCACTCGAGTTGCTTGTAATTTGATAGCCTTTTTTTGTGTAAGTTGTCAAAGGTCACGGTGAAAAACATTTGGAAATTCTTCCAAAAGTTAAAAAGAACACTCTTCCCCTTCAGGATAATAATTTGTGAGAAAATTATTCATAGCATTGCAAATACCAATGCAGCAGTTGAAATTGTTTAGGAAAAGCGTATATATTTTCGTTTGTGTCTGAAATCACCATAAAAACAAATATAAATATTAAAATGACTTAAATCAACAACGAATCAATAACAAACAAGGAGTTATTTGTACCTAAAAATTTAATAAAAACAAAAATAAATATGAAAGCGTCTATACAATCAACAACTAATCATACCCAAACAAGCTCTGACCAGCAGTTATTTTATAAATTACATACAAAAAGCCGGATCCATAACCAATATTGTCATTCCAGCACCCTCCCTACATGATACAATCGGTTATGACCACATATATTGTATGTATGTATGTGTATGTACATATGGCTAAATTAAAAACTTCCAAACGATCCTGTGTTCGATGTTATCACAAGATCGATGCTTCTACTACTGGACGGTTTTCGGTGTCATATTTCTGACCAGAGACACCTGGATCATATGACCCATCAACTTGCATCACCATACATTGCTGTTTCAGTAAGAAATCACTTTATAAAGATCTGTCGATGCCAGCAATGGTTAGTGACAAGATTGTAAATTCCGTCGTTTGTTGCGTTAGAAGTGAGTAGGTTACGTTTTTTACGGTATCAAGAAACATTAGTCAGTAAGGAAGGTTCATAAATCGTGAGATAACATCAGGCGTGCGTGGGTACGACACTGGCATTGTTTATTAATATTTTGTTCGAGATAGATGGCGCTGCCTTACGAAGGTCATTGCGCGATAGATAATGTCATAATATTGATGACACCGGGTACAGTATCATGCCGCAAGCTTTAGGGTTGCCAATTACAAGTTAGGAAACATCACACGTGATATTTTTAAACTTTGATAAAATCTGGTGCTATTTCTATGTATGGGGAATTTTCAGATCATAATAAACCCTCTGAATTCGTTGAACAACTGCTGTAAAAGCTGAAATTACAAGACTCGCCCGTCCTATGGCATTTATATGTCGTCATTACCATCATCTAAATAAGTCTCTTTTAATAAACCGTTCTTTAACGTATGTAACCAATGATATTATATGTATATGTAAGCTCACTGTATGTAACTATTATGATTTCGTTTATGAAGCCGTAGCCAAATGCGAGCATATGTCGAGTTTTCTAATACTTACTTTCTTACATACTCATGTAACTTATAAAACATGCTGAAAATAATATACAGACAAAGCTACATACAGCCTCATTCGGTATGCGTATGGAATCCCTGAAGTTGTAACCTAGTTAGTAGCCGCCGAACTTTCACTTTGATTCCCGCCGGGCGCATACTTCGCAAGGCTTTGTAAATAAATGCTACGGGATCAAGCAAACCTTTTGAAACTCTTCGAATATTACGGAATCTAGATTCTTGGAAGAGTAAATAAGTATAGTGACCACTGTGATGTATATGTACTTATCTCTACTTAGTCAAGTACTATATTGAGCAGTTTTCTTAACTGCGCTAGAAGGGAACAATATTGTGGTTTTTATAACTAAGCATATTGGAACGGATTATTCAACAGCTAATCATAAAATCTTTATTTTGTCGCACAGAGTACAAACTGCATTAAAAATAGGCATCGAAATAATTTTAATTTCCTAATTTATTGCAGGAGTTCTCGAGACAGCAATACAGTAATTAGAGCGGAGTCTAGCTCATTATACTCATTAATACCAGTAATTGAAGTAAGTCCCTAGATTTCTAATTAAACCTCACTCTAATTAAATAAAGCCTAACTCTTCACGGATATTTTATACGTCGTTCCTAAAAATTACTGATTAAAATATTCATAAATTTATTTCGAAATATTTTCACTCAGTAAATTATTTTGCAATTCACTGTAATGTTCTATTAAAGCTATCTGGGGTAGAAATTAATTTCGAATCGGTTAAATTATTCGATTTTGTTATCAGCATGCCTTAAATCAAGTGTCTTGCGAATGTAATCGACAAATATATTTCTTGATTCAATTATTGAGATAATTAATATATTATATAAGTTGTTGCTTCCTAGACTTCAAACCTTTCAATAAATCAATACTAAGAAGTTGTGAATGTTAAATGAAAACATGTTTATATTGGTTATCAATGTCTCGGCGTGTCGGCGCCGTCTGACCTCTGATACAGGCTGACGTCACCTCCACGAATGTAGGATACCTAGGCTCTAGACGCTATCAAGAAATATGGCTCACTGATAAACACAGGTCAAAAAACTGCGAAAGCGCGGGAAAAAACGCAGCAAAAATACGTTACTAATTGTGATAGAGAGTAAGTGTACGTAACAGAAACACAGTGTTCTTTCATCTTAATTGGAAATGATCCTTAACGACGTCAGACGTGGTTATTTATGTAGATAGCATGCTATGTTTAGAATACCATTGTTACAATACATAATATGTATGCATACCAACATTGTACTTCCATATATGTATTATACGTGGAAGTATACTAAACATTTAAACTTACGCAAGCAATCAGATTAACATCGCCAAGTTGTCTCGCTCTGGGACCCTAATTTGCCGAACCTCTAAGTGCTGCGAACCAATCCATTTAAATCCGAGCCTATTATCCCGGCAATTACTTACCAATCGACAGTTAAAGTCATTAATATCGTTCGTTGACGCTATTTCGCGAGCTCCTGTTGCCAATATGGCGGCGAAACTAATCATTACGATGCACGTGGTGCGGTACATGCTGTACAGAGCCAGTCACTGTTTACGTTTACAGACATGGCTAGGTTTGTGAAGCAAACTCAAAACTAAACAACATTAACGCAGCGCTGTGGTCGCTAACAGGTAGCCTTTGATATCTCTGAATTCGAATCCTGTATTTCCATTAGCGAACGCTTTGATAGATCGCGATAATATAACTGAATGAAAGCGTTACATCGGTGAATAGAACTGTTTCTCTGAATCGGACCCGGATAATTACACGTTCGCCGAAAATAAACTCAAATTGCATATTGCAACCCTCATTACATTCAAAACTGGCAAAACCATACAATATTTTGACATCATAAAGGTAAAATAAATTGGGGACAAGCAATACAATAAATCTCGCCATTATTACTCATTCACAAAGACGTTACAATAGAATTTTTGCAAAAGGAAAAGGAAGTGTCCCGGGAGAGTGCCCTGAGATACGCCACAAGTCGAGACGCCTAAATAAATACAAATGCGTGAGCTGGATTGTGAGAATTGATATTTATGGTCGAAAAAACGGTACCCCACTGCGAGGCAGCTGCCTACACTCCGGGAACTAAATGGACGACCTTTTTAAAAATTATGTTCAGAGTCGCAGGCTCGAGACACAACCATAATTGATGAAAACGTGCTTTGGAACATTTTATGACAATTTCGTTTAGGTTTATTTATTGTTTTAAGTGTATCTTTACTCATTCATAGCGCTTATAAAATTAACAAGATTTTTGCGTCTTTTCAGAACACAACCTCTCGGCGACTTCTTACAGCTGTTGAAGATGTAAGTATTTTAACTTAACTTTTTCAATTATAATGAACACTTATGATAATGGCATGTATTATTATTATAAACCTAATTGACGTGTAAGCTTTTGATTACCAATAAATTGTTTATCTGTTTATCTGTTTATTAAGGCCATGCTATATCTACATTTATACAATTGACAAAACTAGGTAATTCATATGTATGCACAGTACATAGTTGGATATAAGCAGTGCCACAATATACATGTTCTCTTTATAGCCTATATCTAAAGAAGGTCATACCTCGTTAGTGGGTCCGTGTAGTAATCGGATCGATCTGTATCGTGTCGTGTAGTTGTGTTGTGTAGTTGTGCTACAAATTAATAACAACTCGTTAATATCGCGAACCACACCCATTTGCATACAAATTAAATCCTGCAAAACTAATAGAGAGGCGGGGCGCACTGATGGAACTCGATTCCTATAAGCAAATATGTAGCTATAATTTCAAGTCCATGCTAAAATTACTCGAGTGATAAAAAAACTACAGAAGACAAGTATTTAAGTCTTCTTTCATTAAATATAAAAAAGCTTATAATACTTTATAATCCATTAGTTGTGATATTCTTAACTAAATGGTTAACCAAAAATTCTAAATCTGCAGGTGATAAGTCGCTTAGCGTGTTTTCTATTCAATGTCGATAGTGCAAGTACAATTTTACAAATATATATATATAAAAATAACAAAAGTAGTATTATTATTATTATTCACAAGTTATTTAACAAAATATAGATTTTTAGTACGGAACACAGTAAATACCCTATCGAGAGAACAATAAGACACATGAAAACAATGATGCGAGTACGAGTATAGCTTCAGCTTCGACATCCCGTAGTAGCCCCGCGCCACCTTCGTGATTGCCTCTCGAGGTGGTTTTATAATGGTTTTATACAATACTCGCTCTGGCAGCCCCGAATTTACGACTCAGGACCTCCTTTACTCGGAACGCACATTTATTTGCATAGAACTTATTCAAATTCAATTTTATGCTTGTTTTCGGATCATAAAGCTCAATATTGAAACAATTTCTTGGAAATTGTGAAGCTCTTGTTCATTTAACAACGGCTGAGATGAGATTAATGGACGGACACGATGACAATATTCATGGAAAATGGTAATTTATATTTATTTTATAAGGTGGTAAATGATAAAACACGCCACGGACGCTCGTTATAAATAAAGGACAGAAATTTCATATCGGCTAGTTTAAAAGGAATAGTTTTGTTTTCTCATATCATAATTGTAATGATTCTCGAGTAAATACGTATGAAAAATTAATTGTTTCATGGAACGGTTTTATTACAATTCTAAGTTATTTTTTTCTAATAGCATCTTCATCATTTACAGCCATTGGGATCCCAATAATACTGGTTATAGGTTATACTCTGTATTCTGTGGTATAAGTGTATATTAATTGCTGAATATGTAGATAAGGATAATTTGTCAATTATTTCTACATTAATTTGCCTCATAATAAAAAAACTAGTTCACAACAAAACTAAGCTCATAAACTAACAAAGGATTACAACACTGAATGAGCCATGCTGCTACTGCCACCGCACATAAGGCAATCTCTGTTGGAGCGAGACATCGATTATATTCGGGCTATTATCCGCTCGATTATTGTAGATCCTTCCATTAACTCAAGTAAACACGCGGGATGGAGCGGGTATTATAATGTGAGGGAATATGAGGATGTATAATAAGTTTGACTAATGAAGGTTAGTTTCTAGACAGTTGAGTAAGTAAGTCTTGCATTTTCTGTCTTACTCTTATCATTTGATTTTTGTAATAATAAACTAATTTCTTTGAAATGTTATAAGTTTTGAGACTTTTTTATTGTTCCTTGATTGGTTTCTCAGAAAATAGAACCAGGATAATTACAAGTGTACTATTACATTAATAATGCGTTTTTGACATAAAAATGATTTATAGTTTGGAATGTCAAGTGTCAAGTTCATTTTACCACAAAAATTTACTAAGCTTCCCTTAGTTAGAGCTTTCGATTCTTATAAAAGTACAAGAGTGTTTCATAGAGTGAACTGCCTATAAGGCACCGTGACGAATGTGTTTTAGACAACAAAGTAAACATTGTGGTGGACATTCTGTGGTTCTGTTTGGGCGAGTGGAGCCGGGGGTGGGCGTGAGTCGAGACACGGGTTTTTTGATTCTCTAGCTGCAATGCGTCGTAAAATGTAAAATATAAGTATAGATTTAGCATATTACTAGATGCTAATCATTGTGTGAGAGCTTTTTACTACCATTCATTATATTTCATATCTATCTACTATTTAATATATTACAACTAGGACTGGTTTATTATTGAAGTTACTGCTTTATGCGGTGTCATAATATCACAAAATGTATCTACTTAAACATCAATCTGCGAGATTACAAAACTTCAAAAATAAATAGTTTACTGATTTTATTTTTTTATATCTCATTAATGTTTACCATCTCTACCAATAATCACCAATAAGCAATAGTTCTTCGGCATCAACAATGACAGTGTATTTCCTGTGAGGCATGTGAAGTCGCTGTGAAGGCGCGTTGAAGGAGACATTTAGACGATTCACTCCAAAAAAACAGTTTACATTACTCTTACCACCCACCTCTAGCAGCCATAGACAATTACATAGTGCACAAGATATAGGAGATGTAGGGAAACTGACATTATGAAGAAATCCTAGGATGTGTGGTCATTTTTTAAATTAATTAACATAATATATAAAAAATATAAAGGCGGGGTTAACGAAGCGCGAGGAGGCTATTGGAAAAATATGAAGAAATATTTTCGGATATTTTTAATACTTGACCATGTGCTCAAATGCCTGGCTGTTCATTGAAAAAAAGGGCTTCAGAATTAGTGCATCCGACATCATCATCATCTAGACATATTATATGATAATGACTGAATTCCTCACTGGTCCTACAACACATACTAACTCAATAACCAAGCGGACTCATTGAATACATTCAATATTTATTTATTCAACTCGTTTAGAATTGTGAGATTTATCTGTAGGTTCGCTCGTAAATACGTCGAGATAAATTTGGAATTCATGACACGATATAAGTTAGGTTATGAAGTCTGTGTGGGTTTGGACCGGTAGCAGTAATTAGAAATTATTATAATTACTCCACTCGCAAGTTGAGAAGGCGGTCCGACGATGTTTTATATCTAAAATTATAATCTGTATTGATCTGCGCGCGTAATTTGGAGTACCGTTGGCACAACTTCATTACTAAGAGTGGCTTTATCTTGTTCGTCAATCTTTTTATGTAATTTGTATCACCTTCTTACTAATCAAAGATATATCAGTCCAAATTATGTAAAGTTAAAGGTGCAAAACAAATAATACATTATGATGATTTTCATATCTTGTAGTTCGTTATCAAGGCAAAAAAGCACTTACATTTTTGTAAATAAATCCTTATGCATGTAAAAAACATTACCAAGATAATATCATACAATTTAAGTTACTAGTTTTCTTCCTACATGATCAAAATACTTTAGCACCTTAAGGAATAAACATCCCATGTTTTGAACTTCTCCATGTTATTGTGGTATTTGCTAGCCACCAGTACCTATAAAACTGCAAAGCAAGGCGAGTGAGTGAGGCTGCGCCCGCGCAGGCCCACGCACGCCATTGTGCTCCCACATACAGACAGACACGGTCACTTTTACTATATGTACTTATACGTGTTGTGTGTAAATACCTGCAGTATTAATGAGATCATAAAAATATAGGATAATAGCTAGGTGTAACAATTCCTAATGAGCTGTTCACTTCGCATATTGCAACTTTTGTATTATCCTGTTTTGAGTTGAAACAAAGATAATCGTCAATACATTTGGAAAATACATATCTTTTTCTTCCTATTCACTGACCATGTGCATCTCGTCATTGTAATCTTTACTCTCTTAAACTCCAGTTGTATCACCTAGAAAGGCCCATCAATATCCTGTAATCCCTGGCTCCGTACAAGATCCCTGACGCGTCCAATATTGCATCCTCACGTGTCCGCGTCCTGCCACGGAGCTGCAACCATAACTTGGTTAACTTAAGTCTCAACCAACTTAACTACTTCACCAACTACCCGCATTTTAACCCCTACTGACTTGAGATAAGGTCCTCATTGCCTGATCAATTAAATTTGCACATAATGTAAACTAAAACCAGTATAGCAGACACCATCCTGTCGTGTCGGTTACCATAAACATTGTGTTAAATAAATCATCGAGGACAAGAAGATATTTTTAGCTTTCTCTCCCGATTGTGGATTGTCAGTGTTTGTTTTATGGCTAAATGTGAAATAGTGGCTGGGGTGCGAGCTGTGACGTAGAACTCTGCATACGGTATTTGTTTTTGAAAAAAAAAGGAAAAAATAAGTGTCTACATGAGTGCTTTATTGATTTTGTTCGTTAAACTTTTTTGTTCTCTCAATAGCCTCTTTTCCAGTTCTCAATAGGTTACCAATTAACTTGTAAGTCACAAAACAGTACTTATCAGCACACTAAACTTATCAGCACACTAAACTTATCGCGTGGAATTGGTCCCGAAGACTTGGAGTGTCTGATAAGTGACTCTACAAAGGAACGCCCCAGGGCCTCCTCAAAGGTTACAAGCTGCCATAAAAGATTAGAAAAGCGATAAAACGATTTCTCATTCGAGGCGAGCAAATAAATCACCGGCAGCCATTGTCGAGTGTCGCGGCTCCACCGCAAATCATGCGCATTTATAATTCAAATTACCGAACATAAAACTAGCATGTAACCGCCTACGAGCCACCGTCGTAAAACGAGCTTATACAAACCTCAGCTCGGCTGTCCGCTCACCATACGGCACTAAAGTTTTTTTAAGCAGAATCCAGACATTTCCACTTTTTATGCTTTTTTCTCGTATGGCAACTCTGTCTTTTTGGCGCGCCCCGCACGACGCCGGCTGATATGGCGACGCGATGGAGACATCCGATAGCTTGCGAATGGAGTAGATAGGAGGTGGTAGGACTGGTAGTAGTAGTATGTCCTGAGACGTTTATTGAGAGTAAGTTATTGACGATCGCTTCTGGAGACGTTGCCTCAGTTATGGCATTTTGCCAAAATATGTAGGTAATAAAAGCCATATATACAAATTTGTTTTATGTAATCATTGATATTGTTACGATGAAAATAATGTTCAATGTTATACATTTTTCTGTCATCTTGAACTTTTCATTCGCGAAGTAAGCAAAAACAGCGTTTAAAGTCCAACATTTTAAAACAATAAAGCCTCCCAAAGTTTTGACAACATCATCTTGAAACCAACAACAATAGGCGCAAAACAATGCGGTGCAAAAACGCGCAAATCCCAAACCAGAGTAAAACATTTCTAAAGAAATTTTGCAAAAAATGTGAGTCATTACGGGACGCCTCGCTTGTTGTGTAAACATCCGTTCAATCCAAACGCATTCTAGGGATGCCTCCCGCCGCCATCACTCCGGCACGCACTTTTTGCCCCGCATTTTGGCAGAAGATTTATGACCAGTGACAAAGTCAATTCTGGTCTCGGAGATAAGGCACGGTCCACACCTCCCCGGGCGTTATGACTCGCCACGGGCTTTTAGCTCAAATTGTCCTTGAGTAAACATTTACCTGCCAATTGTGACGGATCGTTTCCTTCTTTGTTGAGCGATGCGATTGTTAACTAACAATTCAATCTTCCATGAAATCCTGATGCTGGCGTTGCAGAAAAAATTTGCAAAAGGCGGTCAATGCCTTAAAGGTGCTTAAGAGGCTATTTATGGGACACTTTCTACAGATGCTTTATTTAATTCAGTCATGCAGAGATAAGTTTTAAAAATAATATGTTTAACTCAAGTATTCGGTTATAAATTGCCTCCAAAACTTGTTGTGACTAAGAAATTAATATTCAAAATGATTCAATAATGTTTCGATCATAAAAACACACAGCGGCCGGTTTCACATTAGATTTATGGCAGACGCCATTCTTTATTATAGCCATGAGTGTTTTACGGCATCGCTTGCGCAAATATGTGATTCCAATTCGAAATTAAAACTTTAAAAACATCAAGCGGATTCCGATCACGGCTGTTCTTTAGCAACGTTGGAGTCGCTCGTAATCTAAATACGAACGTGGAAGGATATCTGCGTCTATTAGTAATTAATATGTCACCGTGCAGCTCCCAGAAGCGCGGGTTCAGGGAAACTCACCAAACTAATATTATCACTACAAATATCTCACGTCCTCGCGAACGCTTCGAGGAATGTCGACTCTCTTTTTTGTCGCACTCCTGTCATTTTGTCCCGAACATTTTTTCATCCCGCTTATTACGTACCCAAATATCGTGTTCCGCGTCCACCTGTTGATTCTCTCTACAGGATTAATATCGGTATCATTTTGACATGTGACGTTATTTTTGGCGCGCTGCAGTGTTGTGTTCGCCGGTGTTCCCCGTCCATCGCGCGGGTAATGAGAGGGCGCTGTGACAGGTCCGCGAGACGCCGCGTGCTGTCTCAGATACCTAACGAGCCCTTTGAAAAAAGAACACACGTCCGAGCGTCTCACTCAAGATATTTGTCGAGAGACTGTTTCCATTCCAATTACAGCGTCGGGAGCGCACGACGGGTGTAATCGATTACGGATCTGTCACGAACTCATGCCACACGCTCGATGCCAATGGTAATCGATAAGAGAATTAAAATGCTTTGTTAAATGCACTCGGCGAGCTCTCGCGCCGTGTTTGCATTGTGTTTATTTCAGTCTGAATCCTTCTACATTTTAAAGTAAAAGGATTTTGCTTGTTATCTTTTATGATCTTCATTGTGCTTTTCAGTTTTTTTTTTTTTTTTTTTACATGATATAGGCTTACGCTTGACTACAACTTGCCTGATGGTAAGCAACGTTATAGTCTACGATGTAGCGCGCTTGCCTAGAAGAAACCGGTTTACTCTCGACTTGAAGAGTTTATTCAAGCACACTATATTCAGCTATATTTAGCCACAACGCACTACCAAAAACTTTAAAGTGTTACATAATTCACTTCTCTCTTATTTCTTATCTTTCTTACTGTACCATTCGCATGATACATCACCCTGCACCGACCACGCACGATACAATACACCTTTCAGTTCAGTTACAGTACTCGATCATAAAGCGCCACCATCCTCTATATCAAGTCGCTCGATCTCGCTCGTTATTCTCTCAGATACACGCTGCAACACCATTATTTCCCTCCTGACACCATAGTATAAATAATAGTACAAAGTATACATTTACAAAGCGTAGGTGGTCCCTATCTGGGAAGAGGCTGCCAGGCGGCCACCGCGGCGCGCCGGAGACACAGCGCCGGCCAAAAGTCAACATCTCGCTGCGCTTTTGTAGCTCAACACTATTGTCTAGAAACAATTGACAAATAAATACATTCTCCCGAGAGCGCCGCGCGCCACCGACCACGATTCAATAAAAGTTTAAACCTCCGCGACACATCCGACGTATTTCAAATTGCGAATTAAGAACCCTCGTAAAACACTCCAAGCCGCAGATTGCATCGCAGTCAGTACGCGCTGATTCTCGCTTTTCACAAACATTAGGCGAAGCGTATTTCGTTTGTCTTTTACGACTCCATTACCATATAGATGTCGTATGATTCGAAAAATACGCGCTGGCAACACTGGCCACTCGAGCCATTTTCGCAATCGTCGGGCTTAAAATAATATTATTTCGAGTTAGGAAGGCACTTTGTACAATGTTTGATTTTGACATTTTATTTCTTAAACTGAAATGGACTCCTACACGTTGTCTCCGTATAAAGTTTTATCACGTAAATTTATGCCTGTTGTAAAATATTTTACTTCACACCTACATCATTTGTAGGGAGTTCAACTTAGTACATCTACTTATGTGGATTTAATCACGGTGAAATCCAATTGGCCATATTTTCGTGGTGATAAATAAGCGGCATAGGAATCATATCCGTTACCACTCTACCAGAACGTTAATTATTGTTTCATAGACTTCTCACATTTTCATTAGTTAGATCACTTCACGAGATTTCTAGCGATTGGCTCGTGCTGAGGGTAAGTCCGAGTGGACAGTTAATAATGACCGCTGCACTGCTGTGTCGTTCATAATCACGACTTTACACTGCTATTGGATCTGGACACGATTTATTAAAGGACATTTATCGTAGTTTGTTAAATTGGTTTGTCAATAAAGAGTGAATTATGAGCGCAATTGTTGATATTGTAATGCAAAACGATAATGTAAAGTGTAAATACTAACTTGTATAAATCAAACAACTGAGAATATATTAACGGAGTACATAAACAAGAGTCTGTAACTTTTTATCGGGCCAGTAAAGGTTAACTATAAGGTAATTTGAAATATCTTTGGGTTAAGTAAAAGTAAAATTTGGAATTTAAAAGCTATAGACATTGTGTACCACTTCCACGCGTTTCTTACTTACTCAGTATCCTATCAACCTACAGAATAGGGTGGATCTTTTAAGAACAGAATACACATACATTAGTCTTCTGTCACATATGTAAGGGTGCAGTCCTTCCAGGTAGCGACTGTGACCCAGTGATTAGTATTCCAGCGTCGAACGTCGCACAAATCCTGGCAAGGTAAGCTGACGCGGCAGACCACGCTTTCCGGCTGACTTACTGGAAACTTGTCTGTAACTTTATTCAATTTACTTATTTATTTTATTGTCGTATGAGAGCCAGTTTTTATATCAGTTTCTCTGTACCACAATGTGTGAATATCATTTCACCTGGTGATCAAATGTCTAACTGTCCAATGCAATGTAAAATAAACTAAATGAATTCATTTCATAAAGCTAACTAAATATGAGAAACAAGACATAAGAATAAACAACTTACCGCCTGATAGAAAGTGGCCATTGCCGATGGCTGTTGCTTCTCCATTAAGTTACTAAACTCTATTTACCCTTCTCTTGCGATCAGCCTTAAAGACAGTCCTTTTAGAAACAGACTAGTTATGTTATTTGAAGTGTCATCACCGTATGATGTAAATTGCCACTTTTTGGTTATTTATCTAAAGATTCATCACTTCGACACACATCTTGTATGACAAATTTCATTTATATGTTCAAGGCTGGCAGCCCCGTCTAAAATTAAATAAGTAACACGCTTGTATTATTGGCGATTAATTATTTATTCACTGAATTATCGAAACCGGGAAATTATTGGGTGATAATAAACCTTGATAAATAATAATGAAGTTGTAAATCTGTCTCGTTACGTGTGAAAATACATAGTTTGAAATCGTATTAAAATCACCCGGATGTTGTGATTTCACTATTAAACTACGTCATATAGTGATTTGCGATTCAATACAGTTTTTTTTACGAAAACTACAGCTAGTAATAAAAATAATATATTTAGAACATCATTCTGTTCGAAATTAAAACAAGTGAACTATTAAAAATTATACTCTTTCGTATAAGTAACTCTACTTTCAATTTTTACATGTCTGCTTGGAAGCTGGAAATCACTCGTTTCTGGACGGAGCCCAAATCTATAGATTTATCGTGTGGTATTTTATAGGTGTTTACGGATTAATCTCGCTCATTTTGATCACTGTTCTGGGACTGTGCTAATTGGGAAGATTTAGCGCACTCTGGCGGTTATTTACGACACAGATTGAGTCTACTAATGTTTCTGTTGTATCGCCTAATGTGGATCACTATCCACATTAGGATATACTTGTTACTCGATTTAATATGACATATTTAACATCTGTTTGATACTGTTTCGCATATGCGATTAGGATTAAATTTCGTACGTTTTATTCATTATGGAATGATTATTCATGTCCGATGTGCCAGCGCCGATAAACATAGCAAACGAAAGACATCAACGCGTGCATACAAGTGTAATGTGCTGACAATTGACAAATAGACACTTTATTTGTGTTTTTTAATTTTATTATTTGTGCCAAGGTGGTTTAAATGAAATTTAGTTCATGAAAACCAATTAATGAGTACATTATTAATAGCTTCTTATTGTTATTGTTTGTTAGCATAACATGTCCTTGACTAATAATATATGTATCTACGTACCTATAAGGAAATAACAAAGTACGTTTTAGTAAGACTAGTACGGGATTATCCCATTGTACTCCGTATGTGTTACTTTATAACCGCAGTCTTACAACCTAACACGCTGACGTCATCATTATGGCATCTTTACTGAAGTCTACCAAGCAGCACGTTAAACCATTGTGGTTTTAATATTACTTAACATGCTTTTAATCCTGTAGCCTGTGTCTATTTGAAAGATACTGTAACTATAAAACAAAAATTTATAAAAATAATTAATCAATAAGTAACACTTCTGCCACCAAATATGTAATTGAGATGAAATAAATTGTAAATGAGTCATTAACAACTAAAGCTATGCCTTAAGTTTTAGCCAAAAATATATGTAATAAAGCAACCAAAATGGTTAAGAAATTTGAGAAATATACAAATTTATTAATACATAACATACATAGTACCCTCGGTAGTAATAAGTGGCGCATATTTGTTTAATCAGTTGAAGCAACTCGCGTCGTGTGTACACACATACACACACATACACACTCACAGACAAACAGACGTGCAAACACGGGGACAGTCAAACACGGGGGCAAACATACAGCACAGTTTGAACAACGCATAGCAGTGCTTTACTGGGAATTTGTAGAAAAATGAGTGTCAAGTATGTAGAAACTGTTTTTAAATTGTTACAGATTTTTGCTTTGACTAACGAAATATTTTGTACTGTGAAATTACTAAACAATAGAAACAAGAAATCCGTAACTTTTCCTCGCTACTCTGAGGCATAACTCACTATGCGTTTTATAGGAATCCTATACCTATACTTAGTAACACTAACTAACACTACAATTTAATTACCTACCTATTATATTTTAAGTTCATATTGTTAACCCACATATTTGTTAAAACAAATCCACATATTGCTGGTCGCGAATATGTTCATCTCTCAAATAGAAAAACAAACCAACTAATTGTACGAAAATATCTTAGCTTGACAATATATCTTAATACCATTCTAGCTCCAAAGATGCGGGTCCTTCAATCCCGAATACTCAGCGATTCGAATAAATAACATAGAGTATGCGGGTGTAATCAGTTAGTCCCATCACTAAACATACTACCTGCTTACTATCACTGCTATTATGCTCTTTTTAGCACCTTTTATTGACCACAGACATTATTAGGAGCCTTATTATTAACGACTATCTTACATAAAAAAAAACAAATCACACGCTAGTTATCAATGTAAATGTAACTCTATTTTATTGGGATGAGATACACTGCCTTTTTTCTCAATAATATTTTTTTCTGTACGTAGATAGGTATAATATAAGTTATCCATCCGCCTCACATTTAAGGCATAATGATAGTAATTATTGATTTAAATAGGCGACACATGTTACCGCGATGTGTGAAGTCGCCGCTTTGAAATAACACTAGCGGTGTGATTTATTTGTTCTGGCCAAAATTATAATTGCTTGCCTAAATAGAGATCTGAAGACGCCGCAATCAAATTGAGTTGGATGTTTATTATGTGTTTTACAATAGGTTCGGGTTGTGAATAGTTTTTGTCAATTCTTTATAGTACCAATACTATGTACCAAAAACCGGCCTATCGTTCACTTAAGAAGATATTATAGACCTCTAGATTGTATTACTCTCGTGTCAATAACATTTATATACGGTTAAATTCAAAACACTGTCTAAATTAATGGTAAATCTAGACCAGTGACAAAAACATTTGATCGTTCTTCATCCAAAAAATAAATCGTAAACCATTTCAATTGGTGGAATGCACGATTGAAAAAACACGCAAAAACTTGAAAAAAAAAACGCGAATCAATTGGCATGTGGTCCGTTGATGCGTGAAGCCGTACGACAGACGCAGGCACGCGCGACGCGACGCCGGCTGTCGCGCGACAACACGGACTTTTAGCCGATTGGAACCAAACATTCCTGGAGTTTTGTTCTATCGAAGCGTTGTATTTTTGAGTCCTTTTCTGTCTACCTGTTTTGGTTAAAAGGACCTTGACAAGAATGCGAGTTTGGGGCTCTTCCTAATATGTACTTGTAAAATCTTAAAACATTATAAATATCTTGACCTCATCTAACGAAATCACTAGGATTGTTTAAACGTTATATCGACCTTGGTTTTACAGATTTGTATAAAGAACCTATGGCTGATTTATTAGACTTCAATGTCCGACAACAAAGTAACATTCTAAAATAGGTATCGGTTCACAAATATGTATGTCTGTATGTTTGTATTCTGAGTAGATTGATATAAATAAGAATGTAGTATGCGACCGGAGCTGCATTATTCATCGACTTGAACTAACTCCTATTGATTCCACTTGAATGCCATGCAAACTTATTGACCTGTACAGGGTGACTTATTTAAACCTCGTTGTACAAGCATACTTAGCTAACCACAATCTTTAAGCTAACTTGTGAAGTATTCTGTGGTTTTTCTCTTATTAATAGTTTCGACAATGAGTGAATGAATGAATTTGTTATCCACAAATACATATGTTACAAGAAACCTTGGTAGTTTCAACTTTATTTAATTACAGACATAAATGGGAAAATAAATAATTTCACGACTTAAACCACTTATTGAATAAATCGATATTCTTTTTAGGCAGGATGTTAATTATATGCATTTAATTTACATTATTTGAGTGGCGCATAACTAGACTTTTATTTGATGTGTTTGTGAACGAATTTATTTTCACACCAATCCCTACACTACCTAATGGGCGTGCAAAAAATGACACGGATCTTGATATTCAAGTAATGTATATTATTACAGGATATTCCAAGTAATTGGCAGACGCCAGTAAGTAAGTACATATAAGTAAGTATAAGTAAGTGCTTAGTATGCTGTCAGTGCGCAGGATGGCTGATCGATCTAGAGATGGCTATCACACATCTATGTCTTTGGATGGTGCCATTAAACAATGCAATTATAATGATGCTGTTATGACTGGTTATTTATTTTGCAAAGTTTAAACTGGTTTTAGATAAAGGCTTTGGTTTCTTGTTCATGACAGCATAAGATTTGTTAATTTTAAAGGTTTACTTACTTTTATTCCGTGTTGATGTATGTAGGTAATAAAAATATTAAATAAAGAAACCACTACGTAAACTATGTTGTACATCTTTGACAGTAATAATGTTACTCCGTAAGTCCGCATCCATTTTATCTCTTACTTTCGTTTTTTGTGTCCATTTTTAGCATGTCACAAAAAATCTATAAATAGTGACTATCAAATTAAATGTAGTAAATATTTTACGACACATGAGACCTATCTAGTGAGTCGTAAAAGGTTTGTAAAAAGTGGTCACGACACGGTGCTGTGCGCGTGATTGGATTTCTGCCGACAGATGGTGACAGTGGAGCTTGTTTTACAACACACAACAAACACTCACATGACACTTTATATTTATAACTAGCTGTGCTCGCGACTTCGTCCGCGTGGAATAGTTATTTTGGGCATCATATTTATTTTTGCAAACAACCTCTCAGCAGTATAAATTATGGCTGTTACCCACGACTTGAACCGTTTTCGCAGCGCTCGCAACGGAAGCCCTCAAAGATGAATAATTTTCCCCGTTTTTCCACATTTTCTATTGTTTCTTTGCTCCTCTTAGTTGCAGCGTGATGTTATATAGCCTAAAGCCTTCCTCGATAAATGGTCTCTTTAACACAAAAATATTTTTTCCAATCGGACCAGTAGTACTTACCTGAGATTAGCGCGTTCAAACAAACAAACTCTTCAGTTTTATAATATTAGTATAGATTGAGGTTTTGCGAAAATAATTCTAATATTCTCCATCCATTCGTGTTTCCATTTGATTCTATAGAACAAGCTAGTAGATATAGTTGGCTCTTTAGTTTTGCTGTTTTTCTTTTCACAATTTGCAAACCAGCCCAGGCTTTTTCTTATTGCTTGAAGCAACGTATTATTTTTAATTATTTTGTTAGGAGCAAACCTGAAAATATCTATAGTACAATACACTAATTTGTCCTTTTTTCTTTCCTTCTACAAGTAAGTAAGTACCTACTTACATAATATATTGAGTGGCGCTTCTCTAAAACTAATTTGCAAACAGATGTGTAGCGGATGTCCCATATCAGCATATTATAGGCTCGAGCGGACTAAGTATCGACACTGTACGCATATAGACTGGCCATTACTTAGCTACGGTATTATTTTATTGGTATCATGTGGCCGTAAATAGATACGGATTATGCACACTTTATAGTTGGGTTTATGAGTGGGAGAATTTGGACATGTATCTACAGTTAAATGTTTGGAGTTTGTTGAGTGATGAGCTAATTTGGTTGTGTTAGATGGAGCTACGAATAAAATGGAATACTTACAAGCATGTTGAATGCCTATATGATGTATGAAATAGGCCGAGATCGTGTAGATTCTGTTACTCATGACAGTCGGGTCGCCTGATGGACAGAGCCTGAAGAGATACTTGGCCGTAGGAGATACCTGCACTAGTGGCCATATAGCGATCAAAATTCTTGTTTGTCAATTGTAAAAATACTGTTGCATGCGCTAAAATCACTATAATAGGAATAGTGTGGAAACTATCTGTAAGAGCAGTGTACTCTTAAAAATGTAGAAGATAAAATTATTCCGCCATAAAATTTTATATTCAATACAAATGACACTTCACATGAGTATTTATTCGAATATAATTTCTCGTTTAACAAGTAGCCAGAAATATGAGAAGAAAAACATTCGAATTAATAAAAGCCAACGCTTTACAAATTGAAATTTCAAAACAGCGTTCATAAAACGTCAAAGTTATCGAGAAAATTAAAATTGACCATTTTATACGAGCGAGGACCGCGCTCCAGCAGTTATACATATAATACAGAGTTATTTATATTGTAGTCTTATGCTTTTAGAAGAATTTGTAAGAACTTAGTTTCACATCAGACATTCGTGGTAGACACTCGAATCATCCCGTGAGAAGATAAGATTATAGATAGGTAGGTATGTATACCTCCCGTAGTTGATGTACCTTCAATCTGCACACCTCATGCTGATGTACCTTCAATCTGCACACCTCACGCTGATAAAACCCTGAAGTCATTATATACGGTTCTAATCTAATAAGTGAAATTGATACGTCATAATATTACGAGTACGATGTAGGCTTTGTCCGGATAGAACCGAAATGATTATTTTTCGAGGCGACACGACTATCACAATAATGCAGAATTATTTAAACAACGAGTGAATAACATTTATAGTGACATGTTGTACACATACATATTTTAATTAAATTTTCAATGTTATGTTAATCTTTTGTTTGTACTTTACACGCCCTGTGGGTGGGAGTATGTAGTCCCATATGTAATCTTATTACCATCTATATTTACCTATAATCTGCAATAATTATCTTTAACTTTGAGTTTGAATACTATTGGCCAACTCTATCGTCAAGAGTTTTCATCATAGAGATGTGATAACGCTATGCCTAGTGTTGACTACCCCTGTACAGTGGATTATGAATCAGATGGCATCGATACAGTATCGGTATCTCGAGAGGTGTGAATGTTTACTATTCGATTTGCATTTAAATATAATATTGTCCGAGCGTTCACCTCTGTGCCAACATACTAGCTACGCCCTGCGGAGGTTCTCGCATTGTCAAGGGATCAGAATAATAAAGATCTAAGCACTGTTTAGTCTGTTTTAGTTAGTATTTTTTTCAATAAAGATATAATCATGTTCAGTTTTTAATTATATACTAATCAAAGCACAAATACATAGAACCTCTGCAGTAAATTTATATCATACTTATCCATTTGTTATTTTTTTTACTGAGCAATATTTTACTTTAATATGAACTATGGCGTAAAATGTTACGTTATAATATTTCTGTATTCTATTGCTACTTACAAACACACCAACAAACAAGTTTTATATAATTGGTGTGATTCTATTATTGGTGAAATATGGTAATTTAGCCAATATATCGTGTCTGCGTGTGTTTAAGAGGTTTTTTATCTCAATCTGGCCATAGAGCCTTAAGTGAGAGCTTAAATTTAAGTGCTGCGGCATTTAGATAGCCACTAGGGTCACACGTGGGTAGGCTTTTATAATTCATTACAAATAACGGATTAAGTTCATAAATATAGACAGTTAAAATATAAATAACATAAATCTACCACTTATGGTTAGCCAATCTCTAGGCCTGAAGCATGTCCTATGTTAAATTCCTGCAAATCAATGTCTTATTTTTGAACGAAATTTAATAGTAACTTACATTACTAACATAAGATTTAGCCATGATTGAATTCTGAAAATTCCCGAGGTACAACCTTCATTTATTGTAAAATAGTACCTTCTTGTAACCATCTAGTAAAATATGTGAAAGTAGTCGCTATGCAAAGCGTAGGTAGTACAAAAAGATGAACACATACGAGTACAGGTACGTATAAATCTATATTACTTATGTATACCTATGTATGTCTATGTATGCAGGCTGCATCTCGACGCGACATAAATACAGTACTTATCGATTGCAAGATGCAACCCACCTCCTGCTGAGATATACTCCCCTGGTACTTCGCTGCGCATCGCAAAGAAAACTACAAGTTTCATTGAGGAAATACTGTTTGTTAAATGGAGGAAAACCTGTAAAATAAACAAGAAATATCTGCAAAATATGTGTAGTATATATCGCAGTATCAGCATAAATAAATATATGCGTGTCGATGTTTTAACCTCGCAGAATTATATATGTATTTATTTCAACCGTAACAGTAACTTTCAAGTAAATATGTGAAGAAAAAAAACGACGCTCAAAAACAGACAGAATAAATCATTTATAAAATCTTGCGAGTTAATGCTTCAAATTTTCTTTGATCTCTTGACCCGTAAAATATGAATGTAATCGTTATATGCTAATTCGAATCAATTTACAACCAAACTAATAGCGATCAATTTAATCCGGCCGTTTCATATTTTACTTTCGATCATAGATACGAATAAATATCATCAACATTTATTAAAATATCACTATGACATATAGATATGATCACATGATTCCGAAGATCTCGTTTGGTATGTTTACTTCAACTTATCATTTTATATTGGGCACCAAAACAGTAATTCGATTTTATTAAATTGCGATATATGTTAAGATATTAAGGTATTTTTAGGCGTTACTTTGCGGAAATCCATTGCAACTGAAACTCTGGAGAAATATGTAATGTTTTTCCGCTGCGACTGCTCCTTAACCGACATCAAACAACAAACTTGATGGTTTTTAGGTGTGTTCCTCCACACCTCACCTCCTAACCAACGTGGCCTCCGTGGTTTTTATGCTTCCGAGTAAACTTATATGCAGTTTGATGTAAGGTTTAGGTCCTATGTGGTTTTTGTTTTTTTGGTTGACCCAATACACATTTGCAGATAAATAATAAAATCTAAGAGACCTTTTTCCTAGGATGATCATACCTACACATAAATACAAAGAAAAGTCAATAGAAAGTTGTGAAATTGTAAGCGAAAAGTTATTATTAAAATAGTATCTATTTGGCAATAAAAGAAGCAGAAGTAGGAACATCATCGTTTTAACTTTTATGATTAGCGGTTTCTCACAGCGCGGCGGTGATAAGTTTTATAGACAGAGAAACCACGCAGTATAAAGTACGAAGTAGAATCATTCAAGTTAGTAGTAAGTAAAGCTACTTTGCACTTTTGCAGGAATACATTTTATATTATGTAAATATCTGTCAACCTTAAAGTAAAATACATAAATAGTAAGTTGTATTCGTTAGTAATAAATACTTGTCGAATATATTACAATAATAACGTTGGCGCGGTATTCATAAATAAAGATATGAATAATGAATAATTTTGATAAGCAATAACCAAGTAAAGCTACAAGGCTTGCCACATTTCTAACTATGAATTAAGTAGTTGTACTGGTTATAGCCCAAAGTGTGTAGTAGTACACGTGCTTACATTAATATTATGGTAACTACTTACATTGCTACATAATTATTCCTTCTTGCTTCGTATTTCTCAGTAATGAGAGTCTTGCGATTACCAATGCTAAGCAACTGTCAACGCGGTCAGTCCTAGAATGTGTGACCAAAAAATGGCATTCCTTTTGGGCACTTGACACGTTAAATGGTCCCGGTCCGGTTGTTTGTCATCGCACGGCAGTCGGTAAGCCATGTCAGAGGCTCTTAGGGTGGTTAGTAAGCTCTGACACCAAAGTTGCCCACTCTCATACTTACTTGGTGTCGCTCAAGATTTAACTAAATTATACTTACTTATTCATCACATTTCACTATTGGCAGCTGGGCTATAAAGCGCCAGGTTTATAACCACAATAAACCAGCACCCACGGCCTATCTGGCCCTTTGTTTACAGACGCTGATATCTATGTACTTAATCGTATTTGTCTACTGCTGGGCACTCATTAATGTACTTCAATAATTGTATAATTAATCTCATAAAACATTGGTTATATTGATTATTATTTTATTCATGACTATCAGCCACTTATCATCCATTAATCATTGCAAATCTCTTAGCCAGAAACAAAATATCGTCAGCTTGACGAAAGCCAACATAAAACAGCTACAAATAATTATATTAGCTCTTCCTTAGCTATGTTCCCAATTCCATGGGGTCGGCTCCTGGTGTACCTACCTGATTTGTAATACAAATGAGGATGTTTTTACAAAACAATATAAAAACTTAATTTGTACGAAGGTTACAATGTTATAATAAAAGTGCAATAAAGCAAGTTATCCAATAAAAAAATACAAATGACATAAAATACATATTATTATTTACAAATCCTTTCATCCTCTCACAAATCATTCCTCACCTAGATACATTCAACGGAAACAGCAAGCATTAGTCATAAAATTATTTACAAATAGCTTGGTATTAATTACGTACAAGATAAGTTCCCCCTACGTAACTAGACACTAGCCTGCGCGTGCGCAGAATGTCCTGACACAACACTTCCTAGACTATGTGCGAGCTAGGGCTTATTCTGTGATCTAGATCGGAATGTAGGAGATGCAAAACCCAGGATCACTGCTCAATATAATAATTTTATTAAAACAAACAAAGTTATGTCGGTACTAGTTTATGATTGCGCGACACAAACCCTTACATTACATTACATTATTGTTTTTTCGTATTTATATTCTGAACTTCATGCATTTCTTTAAGTTTTACTTGCGTTCGGAAGTAAGAATAAAATTAAAATAGACACTCGTTATCTAAAGTTGTTGTTTGTGCAAGTCCTCACTATTAATAGGCAAGTTGAAGACAATATCTTAGATTGTTCTGTATTTCCGGCACAGTAGCTGCTCTGCTAGATGCCGCAATCGCACTCATTAGCCACCAACAATACTCTATCTTGTATATATCGTATATCTTGGACGGTATTATAACAAATCTTCCTTACACATCACGATTGTTTGATTGACGTTCCCGATTTCACTTACTGTATCATATTTTTGAACAAATTTTATTGGTTTTATGTAGACAGACCATTAATGGGCGTACTTCTTTATGACATGTATAGAATAATCAATATTTCGTCCTAAGACTTTCTTGGGTTATAAAAATTAGATTTAGTGCTGACTCTCGTTCATTTCAGTAGTGATAAAAGATAGATAGATAGATAAACTCTTTATTGTTGACACATTTAAAATGAACAGTACATAAAGCAAATTACACACATAAAACCAACAACAGTACATAAAAGCTCCTTCGAACTATTATTTTCGCCCAAATCAAACGACTAACGAGGCGATATGAATTTTAACAGAAATAAAAAACATAGACTATTAAAACCGTAGCGTATAAAAGAGTGAGTGTATAATGACAGAATACATAATAGTGTTGTGGTATAATCGAGATCAGTGCTGGTCCAAATTGGCGGCCGGTTGCGAAACCGCGCAGGGCCGACACGAGCCTTATACGAGGTGTAGAGATACTAGGGCTAACACTAAACAGTAAAAAAGTACATTCGTATGAAAGCGGCCATTTCTGGTGTCTAGAGAGATCAAACCGCTCGAAGTATTTCTGGTATTATGACTGCATTACTATGACGGACAGCCGAGACCTATTTGACTTGTTATCTACCCACGAAAGAGTCCAGATTTAAGCGCCACAGTCAATTGGCCTGCGTTGCATGCTATCCAAATACACTTTGAAAATAATATGTCATTCAATACTTTTTAAGCAAGTTCTTCAGTTTAATTCAACTTAACTGAAGCAAGTTCTTGCCACCAAACCAATATAGTTTGCTAATACCCACGTGGAACTATCTCCTCGTGTCAGCCCTACCGTCAATCATGCGTCGCACGCGCTCCCATCTGGTCCAAGGCTGCGCCCGCACACCGCGCTGACTCTGGTCGGTAGGGTCGTGCTGACCCTATACACGCGGTAATGATATGCACTTTGCCCTACTTGTCCATTGTTGGCATGTCTGGGCTTACTAGCATATCATTGGTCTTCAAAGCGAGAGTGAATCGGTTCTTACTGGGTGAGCACGTTCCATCCTAGACCGTAATGATTGCTTACCATCAGGCGAATTACAGTCAAGTGCAAACCCATTCCTATTTCAAAAAAAACTTTGGTCAACCACAAAAATTCAGACTTTCTCAATAAAAAAAAAAAAAACTCCTCATGAACCACTCTACCTATAATATAAACTGCATCAAAATCCGATGTGCAGTTTGAAAGCTCTAAGCATTCTTTATATTATGTAGTGATGTATGGCTCAATGCTGAAGCATATTTTATTACTTTTGTTTGTCTATTTAATGGTTAAGCTATCAATAAATAATACACATATGATAGTCAGATATCAGTAATATCAATATCATTGTAGTGTTCATGCAGACCTCCCAAGTGGCGAGGTGTCAAACCGCGTGACCGCAGGTTCGACTCCCTCCCAGAGGTATTACAGTTACAGTAACACGATACATGTGTTTTTCTCTGTTTGTCACTTGTGAGAGGCACTTGTCGTTTGTTAAATTGATTTATATTTATAGGAACTTTATGATTGAAATATATTGTTACGTACGTATGTAGGTATGTATATTGCTTACATATATAATTTTTCACTGACATAGAAAGTTCACAGTTACATAACTTTTACGTATAAAATATTTAAGGTACATACATTTATTTACAGAATCTTAGAAAATCAGAAAAAATAATTAACATTTTTCATATTATTTTAATTTCAAATTTCAAACAAAAAATTAAGTAACTTCAGTGTAAGTACAACCAAAGAGGCTAACGTCCGAAAATCTCCGTCTTATCACCACTATCAGCTCAAAGGATCACAGCTAAGCTACTGAGATCCTACCAATAGAATATAAGTCAAAAATGATGATTGTTTAAGGAACAAACTTCATTATTTCCGATATCTTAAAATGTATAAGCCTATCTAAAATCCTAATAGTTATACTTATAGGCTTTTGAAACGGTTTTAGATGGATTAATTATTTTAATAAGAAATAACACGATTAAAACTGTGACAGATCTCAATATTTTCTACAGATAAGTGTTTTTAAACAAAAATTAATATTAATCCCATAATAGTTAAAGCTCGAGGTAGTCCCCTAGGATTAACCGAGATTGTGAGTAAAGCTGCGTCACGGTAATAATATTACCGAGACTGCGTCACACTGCGTCAGAATTGTGATCCAGTGTGACACCGGCCTTATCCTGCCAGGTAAGAATTACCCGCTTATGAATAAAACCTATGAATAAAACAAAGCAATTCTCACTGAGTTTTCATTCCAAATTCAAAATAAGAATGCCTAAACCTTCGATCAACAATACCAACGCTTAAACTTCTTGAGAAGATAGAACTTTGTCTGTGATGCGTACTGTTGTGCACAAAAGCTGTGATTTTACTTGAGAAATAAGAAGAGGGATGTTGATGAATTAACCTAATTCTAAGTGGTGGTGATATCATGATATATAATCATTTCATGAAAAGAATTCCGTAATGTAAGTAAAATTATTTTTAAAAATTGTAGTTAAAATCCAGCAAATAAAATAAGAGTGTGTAGCCAATTCTTTTTTTATCACTATATAACGGCAAGACGATAGGATTATCCCCTGGCAAGGCTGTCGCAGAAATGTCCCGCAAGATTTACGACCCGCACTTGACCACCGCCCGCAGCCGCCTGCTCGGACATAGAGAAACTCTTTATACTCGTATTTGGAACGTTTTTCTCCATTTTTGAAGATAGAACTAGCTAACGGTTTTTTTAAGTGCTAGTTTTATTCGTGGTTGGAATGAGTTAAGTCTGGAAAAGGAAAATTGTTGTTGAATAAAAAATGGATATAGTTTATAATTTTACGAAATTTGGGGCAGAAATACATATTAAAATTTTAATTTATCATTATATAATATCATAAACATGTTTTTAATAGGCGAGGTTCAAAAATACCCCAACCAATAACATGCTATTAAATTTGTCACAAATCAACCTTAACTGTTAGCACCCTTTACCGTTATATTTATAACTCAATTTAAATCACACTTACCTAACTCATTCATAGTCAACAATAGTAAAACTACGAATATTACACGTCATAGACTAACTTCTTAGCATCATTTTTGTTTTATCCATGTTGCTATCAAATGATGCCATTTTGGACTTCTTGAATTGGACTATTTTTTGCTTTACCTTAGCTGTACTCTTAAGTTTTACTCACTTTTTTCAAAGCTTACTGTGTAATTACCATTTCAATTAATCCAAATTAATATATCTTTTCAATTGAATATATAGGTACCTTTGTCAAGAAAAATGTACAATGTCATAATAGTTTTTAAATTATATTATTACTTACGTAGTTTTTTGCAGAGTAAATGTTACTCGCTTCGTTCCCTCACACGTGAATAAAACTATTATCCTCCATTTCTATCACAAGGAGTTAACTGTTATTGTTGTTTATTGGAAGCACATTGTGGCAGAATGCAGCGCCGTGCGAGACATAATCCCTTCCCGCCATCTGGTCTAATCCTTTCAAATATAGAACGCGCTCGCTATTGGCTACGTGTTGATTTTAGATCAAATATTATATTTAATTATAGTGATTAGAGATGAGCATAAATAATTTTAAGTTTTTTTTTTTTGGTGAATGGAATTACTATCGCTAATAAGAGATTGGCTATATATTGAAAGAAATAACATAGGTATTTTGGTAAAAATAAAATTGTTACGTTTAGGTATGCTTATATTTATTGGTCAGTTCGTTTGAAAATAATGCAATGACTATTGTTATGTTCAGTATAGGTTAAATTATGGAGTAAAAAGTCAGGGCGAAATACTAGTGTAACTTTTTTTTACATTCTATCTTATTGACTATATCCAACACCGATGTTCACGCTCAAAATACTGGCAATCAGTTAAAAAGTCGTAAAAGAATGTTTTATCGGGCGTCGTTCACCGTTTAATCAAACAAGGTGTCCCGGACCGGTGCGACCAGCTTCCATTGTCCATGTGTGTTGAACGCAAGATTACAACGCGCTAGAACGAAGGCAGCACTGTATATCTCAAACATTAAGTTCTACTTATTATATTTTAGTACAAATTTTCTCCGCATGCAGTATTATTTTGTACGGAGTCTAGTTGTGTACACTGGCTTTTGTTTGCGAGCGTACAGCTAATAGTTGTCACAGAGTAAGTAGCAGTGCCCCTTCGACCTACTAGCGTTCATGATCGCCTAGTACTCTTGTCTAGGAGCACGTCTAGGATCTTAGTGCGAGCGTTGTTTTTTTGTGCTGAGATGTTTGTTTGTTTTGTTCTTGAGAGCTTAGAAAAACGAAGGAGAATGATATGGTACGTAACACTAACATTAAAAAAAATCTAAGTAGATAAGGTTTGTTAAGCTATATGTCTATAAATGTCAATGAAGGAAAAAAATAACAATGGAAACTAGACCATTTGTTTTATTCTGTGCATTTAGGTACAATATTAACTTATCATGCTGACAACTCATAAAACATAAATAACCACATTAAAAACAACAACTTTATTATGTGTTTTGCTTTCACTTGTAACTATAACTCAAATTATTAATATTATCGATAAAAAGTGCTCGTTTAATGAGTGCATTGCTCGCCACTATCGAATTAATTGATGTACCTATGTATGTGTTAAGTAGCAAGTGCTATGGTTTTATTGTCTCCTAGTAATTGTTCTTTAATCTGACAGTTGTTTAAAATAACTAAATACACCTAGTATCACTGTGATTCAAGTATCTTCTTATCAAACATAAGTAGGTAAAATATCTAAATATCTAATACATCCCCGCTCGTAGCTCGTAGCTTTTAGGAAGGTCTACGAAGCCCGCTCTGTCGAAATTATCAACAAAATATACAAATTCTCAACATTCTCCTCAGAGTGGGCTGTTTTTCTTTCTCAAACCAATTTCCAGACACAATAAAACCTATCTAGACGAATCGAAAAACTTTTCTATCAAAATAAATGGGCTGATAACGATGTTTCGCAACTTAAGTAGGTCCGTAGACGATTTCTTTTATTTTCAGAGAATGAGAAATCGAAAATGAGTTCGTGTAATCGCCCTTCAGATAAAGACGAGACGAAGGACGTTCGCCAAATTAGAATACAAATCCCTCGACTAATAGATTTTACATAATATACGACATTACGCATCATTCTTAAATTGAATAAACTCATGTGAGTGCGGTGTAGGTGGAGTGGAGGGACGCAATGCACACATTAATTTCCGTCACGTCGGCTGGCGGCAAACAGACGTGGAAATCCAAAATGCTGAAAGTGGATTCGCGCAAATTGATTCCGGACATCGAAAGAGACGCGAACGCGATTCGCTGTGTAAATGTTTGACGGAAAATAATTTGAAAACGTTTTCCTAATTTCTAAGGAGGCGGGCTTCCTCGCTACGCTAAGCTCGCCCATGCCTCGCGCCCACGTAATTATTTCGAGGCGTCTCGGCAACGCAAGGGCTGTGTACCGCCGCCTGGCGCCATCTAGCGGCAGCCGGCGCAGTCCCCCGCCCCGCGCCGCCTTCTCCCCGCGGGCTCGCTGTCGCGCCGCTCTCGTTCATTCACTCGATCAGTCTCGTTCCGCTACCCGCGGTTGCAAGTCGTGTTCTTTTTTACGCTCAATTTACGTGAAACGATATTATTGTTTCAAACATTCGCACAGCTGATCAGTGACAATAACCCGCGTTGAATAAAGACAAAGTGAACAGTTATCCGCGTGTGGCGAGCGTTAGTTGTGTGCGATCAAACCGGACGGCTATCGAAAATACCTCATCGGTCGAATGTAAAAATATACCGCGTCTCGGCGAGAGCCGTCGCGCCGCGTGTGACTGATCGATATTTTAAATGATAACAAGGATTCAATGATGTGTTGGAGACGGTGAAGCGGCCAGACTCGCCACGGCGGTACCACCACGGTATGTAGCTGCCAGTATTGATTCACCGCCGCCGGATTTACGTGCCGTATCGTAGATAACGGTAGGGATTTGTTTTGAGGCGATAAGTGCTGTAGATAAAGTGATATTTTAAATATCAACGGGTGCGTTTACCTATCTGATTGCACTTGCACTGTGGATTTAATAAGTCAGTATGTACCTACTTAGAATAGGTACCTCTTCCAAAAGCATTAAGCTTTGGAGATTTTCATAGCTAGAAACATTTTTCATTTGATTTTAATGTGTGTAATTCGCTGGAATTGCAATAAAAATTTGAAAGCATTACTTATGTGAAAAGGGTAGTCGCGCTCAAAAGTAATTTCTCAGGTGGTTAAAAGTCGTTCGTTCGTTTATTCACATTAATTTCAGTAAACATTTGTTATGTATAAAATACGCTACTAACTAGTTATAATAAATTTAATCTAGAAATCCTTTTACTAAGATATTTAAAAAAGCCTGTTCTATTATTACGATTAAATTCTGTATATTTATATGGAACCTTACCTACGAAAAAATATTAGGTACTTACCTACTTATCTTTGCTACTAAGAAAAACCAATTTCAGTAAATTTTAACATTTTAAATTAACATCTAGAGCCTGAGTAATTATCATGAGCATAACTCAAGCATTATTACAAAAACTTCTGTATTATTACTACAATTATCTCTATACGTACCACTAATCAAACGCGGCACGTTTTAAGAGTTAAATTAAAACTGAGATCGGATTGAAGTAAATTTGGTCCATAGATTTCCAAAATTTTAGTAAAATTTAGGAAAAGTGGGGGGGAAGAGGGTGTTTTGCGGTGGGAAATTATTTCCCCTTATTCATAATAGCATAGCAAAATTTCAGCATGTGGGAAAATAATAGGCTCTTTGACAATGCGAAAAATAAAGTGTCAATTGCTGACATCAGTATATATTATTATGAGTGTAAAAGTGGTTATTTATTACCGTTAGTTGAAAATAATAAGTAGTATATTAAAAAATCCATAAATTAAAATGCATATTTTTAAAGGCTTGTCACGTGACACAAAACGCTCCTGATTGGTCGAGTTTATAATGACGTCACTAGCTTGTAAACATTGTTTGCCTACATGTGTATTATTATATTTCGAAACATATTTGATAAGATTTCATTATTTTGTGTGATTTGTTTGCGAAATTTTACAAATTCCATCAAGAACTTTTACCATGGACCACGATTTTGTAAAAACAGACAGCAGAAACCTGCCCCAAGTAGACGCAATCATGGTCGGATTATATTTCAAAAATAATTACGATTTTTATGCTTCGGAGCTAAAAAATTTAAAAACAACAAAGTAAGTAATAACACCTAAATGGTAACTTAAATTATATCATAAGGAAGTGAAATGATGATGAACTTCTTGCTATAAAACCCTTTTTGTACTGATAGTAATTAACCATGTCATTTTCCATCTGTAAAAAACAAACAAGTTAGTCTGGAACCTTTAGTGCAATGCTTATTGAAATCATAAGACTGTATGTAGCTACCATTTTTAAATAATATTATGGAAAACAGCGGAATAGAAATGTTCGAAGTGATTTGAGAAAGACATTCTGCAAACAACATATGAGTAGTAAGTACATATTATAACCTCAAATCCATAACAAAAGATTAACATTCTAAGTGTAATAAAGCATTTAAAAAGTACCTATCAATATTACGTTTACTTACATCGAAATGGTCTTCACAGATGAAAATATTTGTACTATTCGCTATGTCATTGTTATCCCTCCGAGAAAGTTGCAGCCACTTTCGGCGCACTTGGACATTCTTTGGAACACTTAGAAGTAGGTTGTTCGGAGTTTTTATTGACGTATTTGTACATTTTGGAACTGCACACCATTTGTAACTCATTTTGTAGCACATAAATCACCAAATCCAATCGCACTTACGTTATTTGTTTGCAATATTGTATGTGGATTATATGTGCCACAGATCTCAATACAGGCTAGTGACGTCACCGATTCCATTGTAGCGCCATATTGTCAAAGTAGCGTTTTGGCGGTCTATTTAAATATAGAATTTTTAATTTGATATTTTTTCGAAAATATGTACCAGAATTTAAAAATACACTTTAGACTGGGTTTCTTAACCCCTAAATAAAAATATAAAATGGATTTTAAAACCAGTCAAAGAGCGTATTCCCGCTGTCCGGTACGGCTAACGACATTTCTCTTCAATTTTTAGACTAGTTAGTTGCCCCTGCTTTGCTTATAGATTAAAAAAAATATGGGAATTATATTTTTTACACGCAGATACCTACTAGAATAAAACAAATCGGACAAATCGGAGAGATCCGCCAAATTTTCGATACATTTTTCGAGATCTTTCTTTGTAAGAGGTATTTTATTTTTGTCCATTATTCGAAATAGCTGGAAATAATACAAATTTATATCAAAAATAAAAAAACTTGAACCTATAATGTGATTCTGATCGATAGGCATACGACAGACAAACATTTTATGTAGATATTTCTTTTTCATCTCGGTAACAGACAAGGGGAAATTATTACACACTTTTTAGCTTGAGATTTTTACCAACAAATCTTAGTGTTATCAGAGTTCTTTTCAAGCTAAAGGCTGGGGAAAATAGTCTTATTTAGAACAACATTATACTCAAGTACGTACCAGATTTTTTCTTCACAAATTCAAATTAAAAACTGACGAGCTCCGAAAATGTTCGATAAAACCGTCAATTTTTTACTTTGACATTACCTCACTACGACCAATAGCAACTGTGAGTAAAGTGTTGCCATACAACGTTTTCTAAATATTTCTAAGACTTTATTTCTACACAGTGGGTCGTGATAGTACACAGTGGGTGTGTAGTGGTCTGTGCTGCCATTGTTGAAAAAAATGTTTTTTTCGAGGTGGGAATATATTACCCGTTATTTGATTAACCTAAAAAAAATATATTTTAGGTACATATCTTAAACGAAGTAAACCTAAAAATATCATGGTAAAAGCGAGTAAACATTGGTTTGGTATGCAATAAAACCTGCGTTTAGTTAGTTACTGCAGATGGCGATGCACTTTCTTAATCGCGTGTTGAAAATAACTCGGCGCTGCACGTTGTAGGTACTGACTCACGGCTTTATTTACGATGGCCAGCTTACCACTGCTACCCCATCACCATCTACCTACCACTCTCGTCATCTTCCGGACATCTCCACATCAGCCACACAACTCCTCGCTAATCTATTCAGATACCTCTACATGTGTTTGCGTTTATATATATCGTTTTTGTCTGTGAAACGCCATTTTACAGGCCATTAAAATTCCTACTCCGATCAACTAGCGAGTCTAATTTCGTACTGCTCACTGTATAAACAAACTTGTTTAAAATTATCATCATCTTCATTATCTTTTTCTTAATAAAATTCATAACAATGGCCAATAAAACCATTTCGGCTGTAACGACCGCCTAAAAATCTCGTTGTAAATGCGCACTAAAGTGTTTAAAAATCTGTGTAATGTGTACAATGATCATCACATCATCGTGCATGCGGCCGCGTGTTTGTATTCGCGATGAGGCGTGGGCGCGATGGTAAAAGCACCTCATAAAGCAGTCTAATCGTATACGTAACCGTGTAAACAATCCTAAAAAACTCTGTCGAAACCGTTAAACACTGTTTCACATTCTCTAACACCTCCTAATTACAGGTAAAACGCATTAATATAATTAGTGCTTATTTGAACGGATATAAAGGTGGGGTTCGTTGGCCTGTGGGCCGCGGCCGGTGGCTGCGAGCAAACACCGGGATCACACGCACCATTCACGCGTCCGACAATGCATTGTTTGTTTCCGACTCATAAGCACCAACGAATTTGAGCTCGCATTAATTACTGTCGGATTACGCCACGGAATATTTCACCGCCTCGTACAGACCATCCTGCATCACTGTCGTGTCGTCGCATTTCTTCAACTCATTGTGGGAATATAATTTTTAAAATGTACGTTTTGCGAGTAAACTAGTTTTAATAAAAAAAACGTTAAATTTACTAATCCTTGACCTTTATTCACCACGACATTGTAACTTGGCTATATGCCACATCCTTAGCTAGGTACATGTTTATCTCCTTGAAGATACGCATGGCTAGGATTCCCCTTCCTAGCAAGGGACAACCAAACTATTAACGGCCGGCTCTCCGCTCGCCCGCTGGGCTACCGTCCTGCCCATCGTTTATGAAATTATTTATACATACGGCATGTTCAGCCCACCCATTGCTTTACAAGGCCCCTCAAAAACGAAAATATTAACTTTTTACTCAAATCCAAGATCTCAACATGATAGCCGCTACACCAACCCCAGCTTTCGACTTCACAATATTTTTTTTATAAAAATGTTATACTTATCGTTATTTTATTCATTTCTGGTGATGCAGTATTGATGAAAACAGCTGCATAACTACATCAGCAATCGGCAAGAAGTAAATAAATATAATAGTATAAGATACATAAGAGTAGTTGATTACTGAAATGTGAACTATTCAATTCGCTGAATATAGACAGATGAAATACAATACTCAGTAGTGTGTATCCAGAAATATGTGCAATGATGAAGTTAAGTACTTCAAGCTGGAATATCTCATGCACTTAGTGTAAGTAGCAGAATGAAGTGAATCAACAGGACATCTATTCATAACCACGATAACATTTGTTATTGAAGTCAAGTGTTTTCACACACGTTTTCTCAGTTACATTGGATGTTTATAAAATATTAGATTTGATACAGAATAGTTTAATGCTAAAACGATGCCTGTATTCCCGTGAAATACGCATCATACACACTCACATAATGTGTTATGGATATTATAATCACCTAAAAATTAAAAACCTTCATAAACATAAAGTTAGGTATACGTAACATGATTTTAATTTATAACACAAATCTGTCTTTAGTTATCTCGACATAATATTGGTGCATGTTTGCGTAAGCGGATTATTAGCAAATTAATCTTTGGATTAATTTCAAGGCAAAGTGATGATACGCATTTCAGTTTCAAATTATTCGTCAGGAACATTTCATGTATTAATATTTTCTTATTGAAATTTAGCTTTATTTTAATAAAACTTGTTAAAACCCGCATGTTATACAGTTGAGGTTCCAAAGACTCGCACCAAGCGCTTTGCGTCGACTTTCATCGTGCGAACAGCCCAACTGTGGAACTCCTTGCCCGAATCTCTATTCCCCTTTAACTATAATTTGTCGGTCTTCAAGTCGAGAGTAAACCGGTTTCTTCTAGGCAAGCGCGCTACATCGTAGACTATAACGTTGCTTACCATCAGGCAAGTTGTAGTCAAGCGTAAGCCTATATCATGTAAAAAAAAAAAAAAATGGCGTCTAATGTGTAAAAAAAATTGTTTCGTAAGAGTCCAATTTCCGAGTACTAACATAACATAAAATATACACGGCTATTAGGAGTATCTCCAAATCCTCATAATACGTTCTACTTGCCCACACAAAACACTTTAAATTCCCAGCTATCTAAACATTGCCAGTAACAATAAAATTCCGGCAGTCTAGCAAGTAGGACGCATCGAGTGGTAAAATCAAACTTTAAATGTCACTGGTATCGTTCGATAGCGACTAATATCAATAAATCATCCGAGTCGATAGCGAGTACGTAATTAAACAGTGCATGCTATCGATCACCGGTATCGAGCCCTGACAGACCACTATCGCCTGGCCAGGGACTAAACTACCGTGCGCATTGTGTACACTTATAAGTACTCACATGTTTCAAAATATTGCTTTTAATTTTAATGTCGCCTTTGTGTATTGTCTCATAGAGACTACCCTCTCCCACGGCCACATTTTTTCACTTTTGGAGGCAATTGTACTCCCAGAAATGCAAACATTTTGTGTGACTCTGATAAAGAAATTATATTTTCCTTGCGTTTTGATATCACATACCTACGTATTTTTTGTTATCAGCCTTATTTTGCAATCTGAGTATACAGTATTTCTTGTAAAGACGCTTCGTTACAACCAAACGACATGTTTTATGACAGAACTACTTACCTACTTGCAGTTTTATACGTTACGTGATCGTTTTCTTTTATCTTTCGTGTACCTATTATTACATGTCTATTTTATCGTTAAGTAAGGTGTATTTTTTATTATACTAACAAATACAGGCAGCAAGCGTGATACGCATTATATTTAGATACTTATTAGTTATTAACTGCTTAAGTTAGCTGTACGAAGATGCATGTGCTTACTCGAACCAGGTCCTGACTCATTGCTTAGATATAACGTCTTCTCGTGGAAAATTATGTGTTTTATTGTAAACAATATGTCGGTCGGCGCGATGAGTCCTCAATTTAGTGCTGCAATAAATTCACAAGGAAATTTAGCAAGCACGCTTGTTCGTTTTGTCCAAATATTACCGCGAGCCAACACTGCACGCGGGCATTTTCGTTAAGCGCCATTAAATCGGGATGCGTGAATCCACCCCGTGCCAAAAACGACCCTACCTTCTGTCATTTACGACCACTTTTGAAGCAAAAAGTAAGTTTCGCCGGGGGTTCGATTATTTGAACAAACAAGCCGGGCAATAAATCATCCGCTCCCGGTTACCTGCTGCAAGGATCGATACGAAAAAAGCCCCTTCTGAAACAAAAGGGAGTGACATTTGTAACGGCGGCCGCTAGCGTTGACTACGGTATTTGAATTCCACTTCAATTGATCAAAGATTCGACTGAGTTATGAGTTCCGCCTGCGAATTTTGTCAATCGGAAATGAGCGTCCATTTTTCTGATTCGGTCTCTCGATACCCTTCAAATCTCATTTTCCTTTTCGCTTTTATCTGTTCATTCGTAGTTAATGGAGTAGCAAGTAATCCTGTAAGTTCCGTCTGAACGTTGGAGGACGATGGCTACTCACTCGACCATACCATGTGAGCCAAAACTTTTGCTTTGCCTTTGTAAATTGTGTATTTCCGTGTGCAATAGCAATATCATTTAAAATTGGAGAACCTCAATTCTATTCGGTGACAAACATTATCCTATTATCTTTGTCTCAATACATTGAACCGTTATCTGCATTGTCACTGACAAGACGTCATTGTTACTTTTTTTCACTTACAGGTTAATAGAAGCAATTTGAAAAATTGCAACTTCCATTTCGCCAGGTACCTGGCTATTGTGGTTCTTATTATTGTCCGAGAACTTTTATTGGCCCGAATTGGTCTATTTATTCAAATGGCAGTAAATGAGAACATTACGTTTATTAGTCGCTCACGTTTCGTTCTAAATTGATTCACGACTCTCTATTTAAATGTCTAAATTGCCTCTGTTTTGAAAATTTACATTGTAGGTGTGTCCTATCTATTGTTACGGCTGTATTGTCAAAAGCCCAATAACTATTTTTATCTGATCCCATAGCTTACCTGTTTAATTCAATTTGATGTTAAAATTGAGAGGAGTGCTAAACTGCGATCCGATAAAAAAAACATCGCTGAAAACTTTTGTTCGTGAGCGTAATTCTAAACACAACAAGCTGTCGCGTTGCAGTTGAAGTGGTGTTGGGGCGGATGTCCGGATCGCGCGGACTCCGGACCAACCGGACAACCGGACCGCTGGCTAACTTCATACCGCGGGACCAGATGCCAGTTGACTGCGATTCTATCACAATATACTATCTGTATGTCGTCGTCCTCGTTCGATGTAATTTACATAGAACTTTGTTTACACGAGCAATACATTATGTGTAGCACATAGTATGAACGCTAGAATTTGCATATCCACGTAACTACTTAATAAGTTAATAACTAGCTGGTCCTGCCATCTTGTGGTGTGATTTGAAATTTACATACAAAGTATGCATAAAAAGGTTCTGCGCGACTGTACAATAAATAACAGCGAGTGCAAGTATATCAAGATGTCAGTTTTGTACTATCTTAGCATCTATTTAAAATACATAATCTAAATGTTGAAACTATGTATATAGGTACTAAGTTACTCGTATCTAATTAGGCAGACAGAGAGAGAGAGAGAGAGAGAGAGAGATTGTCCCAAGTTTGAAATTGCAAACCCAATTCCAGTTAATTTGGGCAATCGATCTTTTCATTAAAACTTTAATTGTCGAATTGGAGCGGAACTTGACAGCGGGGGTAGTTGACCCGGTCACCATCGAGCAACCTTCCCCCCGCTTTACTTAGCTCACGATAGGTACTTCGTAGGCAACTTGGGCCTCCTGCTTACAAGAGTTTAACATGTTGTCTGTTTTATTGTGTAAGGGTAATCTTGAACTTAAATGTGTGTTGTTTAAACCCCCTTGATTCAGAGTAATAACCGGGACTTGTAATTCTCACAGATTTAACTATATTATACCTAACTAGTTAAATAAAAATTGTACCTGCCCTTTGAATGAAAGTCCATTTATTGCTTGTTTGTTGGTCTCTTAGGAAGTTTGTGTAAGTTGTACCATGTTATAAAATACCAAAACCCCCACAAAAACACAGAACATCTTGTAACACGTATTTCCGTGAGCTGAAACGACTTCATTCAGACGCACCTAATACACATTTTTACAGGTTTCCTTAATCTCCCATTTAGTGCTTCCATCTCATTACAGCGATGAATGGCCACTTACCTACTACCACCATATAGGGCCTTATTATGAAAGGCATATGGTTCAAACTAGTGTTAGAACAGTAGCATTTTATAGAAAGATGGATGGACTAACTACGAACGTATTCACACAGGTTTTATGTTTGCTTCATACCAGCCTATTTAATTAATTATACTGCCAAATCCAACTGCGATATTCCAACCAGTCACAAACTAAATGAATTTTAATGACCCATTTTAAGTTGACAGGAAAATTGTTTATAGGTAGGTACTACATCTTTAGACAAACACATATTCTAAACCTAATCCTTAATTCTTAATAATTAGGTATAATTTACACACACGACTAAAGTGCACACTAAGTACTTGATAATAGAATCAAGTACGTAGTATAGTATTTGTTTTATGCCCGACACTAAATATGTTAAAAAGTTAAAACAACACAAGCCTATAAATAACGTAAGAAAATTAAGTTTGTCGACAATTACAGTTCTCGCAATTTCATAGGCAAGTCAATACAAAGTCAAAGTATCAAATCATCTCTAGTAAAATCGAGTGTACTCTCTCTGTCCATCTCTTCCCATCTCTCTTGCAGATGGTTTCCAAACACAAGTAAACCCCTTGGAGCGTAAAATAGCGAGAAGCGAGAGCCGCTGACCCTCTGATTGCGACTTGCAAATGAAACTCACAGTTGTATACTCACTGCTATGTATGCTGTGACCCGGCTCGCGTCTTCTAATTCATTTACAGCTCTAGTTGGATAGAAATTTGTTTTGCGCCAATGCTTATCTTTATCTCTAACTCAGCCGGATCCGAATTACTTGTTTATAGATACAAACTTGTTAGTGACTATACAAGATAGCCAACATTTAAGTACATATATTAAAACTTTTTGAAAAATCACAGCAGAAACACAGGAATACTTAAAAGAAGCAAACTCTTATCATACCTAACACTTGAAATAATATACTGAGGTAACCTAATCGCATAAAATCCACTCATGAATATCCCTTTGGAATATCGATACATATTTACTTTCATATACCAAACAAACAGTCCCCGGATAAATTCTCCAGATATGAGTTTAGATAATCCACTTCCTTTCCTTCGTACGAGGTGACACGCACGTAGTACGCAATTAGCATGCGAGCGACGCCGGGTGACTCACTAGTGTAGATACAATAGCACGCTTGTGAGGCTACTCAATGGACAACACACAGACAAACGTATTATGTTTAATTACATGTGTACGAGTATATTGCGTACTTATTAAAATAAATAAATAAATAAATATTTTGGGACATTGCACACAGCGCCATCTAGCCCCACACTAAGCAAACGCTTGTGTCGTGGGTACTAGATAACGGATATAATACTTATATACTTTTCTTTTGTAAATGCATACTTATTATACATACAAACAACCAGACTCAACACAAGAAATTATACATTTTTAATATGCATAAATACTTGTGTCAGGCGGGAATCGAACCCGCAACCCCTACATTAGAAGGCAGAGCCACTACCAACTAAGCTAACAGGCCAGTCAATTACTTATTACTTATTATAATAGTACATATTTATATATGTAGGTATATGTCTGAGTAAGACTACTTAGATATAAATAATATGACTTAATGAGTACTCGTACATAAGAAAGTACTCTTCATGAGTAGAATATATAATTATTGAAGTTAAAACGTTTTTTAATAAGTGTGTAATGAGTGAAGTCTTGAGATAACGGAAGAATTTAAACTAAATACTGATCACTGTGTTCTGTGTGTGTATTAGTTATGGGTTGAACAGACTTTTTACTGTAGACCAACACCATAGTAAATAGTTAGTTAGTGATTGGTGCGCACTTTTTATCTCTGTAGATATTTCTGTTACATTTTAAAACTCATTCATTCCAACATTTAAGCTGTGTTCCATGGTTCCATGTAAAATTACTCATAGTTTTTAAAAATACTGGCGTTATAACTTAGCGAAAGATTAACTAGTTCATTTGCCATGTAGGTAATATGGATTGATATTACATATTCTGTAGCAATATACATATTTGTCGACCAGTTTTATCTAACAAGCCAAAGGTCCTGACACATTTCTTAGAAATCCAGAATACGTAGATTAAGTTATAACATACCTACTCTGATTCATCAAAACATCCAGCGATTCTCAAACTGTGCCCCGAGTACCAGTAATAACAAGACGTGTAATACATTATAGCATAGTCACGTTTTGGCCTAAATACTCAATAGAATTTCTTAAATGCTCAATTTCTAACGTAACAGCCAATTTATTCTGTCACCGAACAAAAAACAAATTCTATTCAGCTTGTAAATACAGAGTCATTCAACAATAGTTGCGCGACAAAAAGCTTCAATAACTATACTGTACCTGCAGTTGTCCATTTAATTTGATGCCAATTTATGAATTTACAGTACCTATTCAAATAAAAACTTTGGAAAGAAAATAAAAACAAAATAAACAGATATACTTTTTTTATAGGTGTTTTAAGTTTATTAAAAGTTCTAGTTTATAAGTTAGGTATTAATTACTTAAGTTTTTATTTTAACTTAGTAAAATTTGTTTTATAAGTTTTTATTAAAGAAAATTAGAACATAAAACATGTTTTCTGCAATAAATGCGACATGACTCGCTCCAGATCAATGTCCTTTCTAGTATAATGAACCAGGCCAGTGTAGGGCACGTAATAAAGTCTAGCTCCGTATCGAATAGGTTAATTCAGCGTTCATTAAAGCTCGGGCGGTACGTACTGCAACCTAGTTCGTACTTACACGACAGCCTACACTACACGGGACAATAATGATGGTGCAATGCATTCCACTCTGTGATTACACGGCGCTGCCGCGACACGTGGGGAAAGCTTGCCGAATAACTAATCAATTACAGATGTTGCGAATAGACAATGAGATTCAGTACATAACTTTCTTCGACTGTGTCAAGCGTATAACATCAACTTACCAGTTTATCTATCTCGTACCTATTTAACCATTCCAATGAGCTCCTGCCCCCTGTTTGTTTAGTTGCTTTGTGGCAAATCTTCACAGAGCGCCGCGCTCGATTCAAAGACACCACAAGAATGCCTACGTCTCAAAAAGAATAACAAACTAATTCATATTCATAAACGACGCATATCATTCCATCAACAGGCGTGCATCAATCATCAGCAATGAGTAAAAAAGTGCAAACCGTGACGTGTGTAACGAGCCATCCACCGCCGCGCCGCCGACACATGCCGAGCTAATCGCGCGCTTTTTGCCAGCTTTTATCTTTCATGATAGTTAAATAAGACGCCAGCTTCCTTCCACTAGTTCAAAGAGTTTGAATGAAACTGAGCAAAATAAAAGCAGAAACGAGGAAAGCGGGCTTTTATTGCCCATTGATACTGCCAATTGAGCCAGTCAAAATATTTACTGACAGCCAGCGCTGTTCACTTTCATGTGCGCTGCTGTATCGTATACGTTTCGGAAATGGTTGTAACTGTGTACCGTTTTGCCTTTGACAAACGTTTGTTCAGATATCGGACTGACATTCACGATCAAAAAAGACAAGAGGCTGCGATGGGGGCCGTAAAGCGAGTGCCTACACTGGCGAGGTCCGACATGACAACTAGTTGTTTACCCTACACTACACCCGCGGCGGTAAATATCGCCATTTATATCTCCTGTCTCCTGTCTCCTGTCCGTCAATCGTAAATTACAATTTTACACGTTTTTTACTGCCGCAGTTGCTGATGGCATATGTACGTTTTCATATTCCCGATCGCTAGTATGTAAATTCGCCCGTAAAATGGGTTTGATCTCGCATAGTTCTGAATCGAAACATTTTTATTTTGTTGTTGGACTAGGTAGCCATAAAATGTTTTTTCATGGCTGTCATGAAAAATATTCCGTTTTTGTATAAAACTTAACGGGTAATAGCTTCCATAGTGCTGGTTAATGTCTAGTATTGTGAGTGACAAATAGAGTTGTAAAAGCTGAAAGCTGCGGGGTCAGGAGCAGGTCGGTGTCGGAGCGTTCAACGCACTCTGCAATATTCTTAGCTCACAGGAAGCGATCGCTCGTAAAATAGCGTTCGACGAGCGACAGTGGTGCGCTGACTCCTGCCTGCCTGCCTGCCTGCCTGCCTGCCTGCCCTGGCTGGCGGCCGGGCGGCCTGCTGCCGGCTCTGGCTTTACGAGCCTGCGGTCGCCCCGCACCGACACGACGTGCCAGCATTGTGCAACTCTCGTAAATAAATAACGCACTAAAATTAAAGCAATAATAGTTTTATTATGCGGGCCTGTGGGAAACGGCACGGAGCTTATGGATTTATTTCTAGTGATTCCACATGCGCATTTCTCAACACTCGAACATTTGTTGAAACCTTCGTTGATGGATTATGTTTTCATGTAACAAATAAACACTAGTTGAAGAGTTTCTCTTACCTTCTCATTTAAAGCCGCGATTTCGTATATAAGTAGGTGCGCCTTTCACTGGTTTGCCTATTTCACGTGAATGCATTTTCTATTCTGTGGAGTAACGACGTGTCACATTCCTGCACCAGCGGCCGTAAACATCAAATATAATCATTATGGGTTCGCTCATACCAACCGCAGCTGCGAGTCCTGCTATCTGCCCACTTAGCACTTACTGACGCCATCTAGCGGTACTTTACGAGCACTTAGTTAGGAATCGGCTAATTTTATTCATGGCTCCCTAATTCTACGTCATTACATGCACGTCTCATTTTCATATCCTATTCGTTTTATAAGCCTGTGGCACTCAAACTTTTTACTGCGGCCCTTCATTAAGTCGAGATGTGCTCGGCGAAAACTGCCACTCGGTGCCGGCTCGCCTCTTCCATATTATACTACTTTAGTTCTGTGTAACTATTTTAAGCAGAATATTACACTACAAATTAATATGCTTGTGCGCAAATGAGACAGTACAATAACCTTTACTAATTATCTTTTGGCAGTGTTTACTTTCGTGTAACTTCTTCGATACCGCTAAAAGATTTTATTTTTCGAGAAATGTAAAAGCTTCCGCGTTTCGAGTAGATTTGCTTGGAGTGCCAAATCTTGCGCCGAGAGCTTTCAAACCTCAAGTGGGCTTCTCCATCTACATCATTCCACATCATGCTTTTGGCAAATTGTATACGAGTGTAAGTAAACATCGATAATTGTTTTAAACTAAGTATACTAATTTTACTTCACAGTAAAGCGTACTGAAAACTTATCTTTTAATACCTACAACAAAACTAAATATGTAAATGCAGATCGTAGCTTCAACTAGTACTTCGCTTGATATTCTTATCTGGAGAGGAAAAATTTCAATGTGGTCATCGACTGCTTGGTAATTAACCAAATAACAGTGAATGTATTGTGACGTACATAGTACTACATAGGTATAGTTGACGTTGCACAAATTTATTTATAATCCGTTAAAACATCAGGCAAAAAATATTGAAACAAACATTGAGTAGCTAGTTAGTTATTCCACATTCGATAAAAACTATTTTAAAAACAAACAATGATTCAAATTTGTTCAATCCCAGCTCTAAATTGAATTTCATTCGCCCGTAAAATGATTGAAGAATGATCTTGAAAATATTGCCCCAGTTGATTCACAATCACAATGGTATTTGTATAATAATTTTATGGCGTTCAATCAACAAAGCGCAAAAATCGCATTGAAATATCGTTCGTAGAATATATTTGCAGATCTCGCATTTATTCCTATTTCACAAACCATAAGCACGCCATTTTATTGTCGTACGTGCTCACTAAATGCAGTAAAAGGAAACGCTATAGTTTCTCAAACTAGTAGGCCATAAAACAGGGCAGTTCCCGATAAGTCAATCATATCGGAGGCAGGAAGGCAACTGCCAGCATAAGGCTATTACCCTGCCATGGAGCCGTGGAGGCGCCGCCCGGCCGTGCTGCGGCCAGCCAACACGTTCTGGCTACAAGGTGTTGGCCAGTATTGCTGTTTCCACTGAACCGGAATAAACGTGCGACTGGAATAAAGGTAATGCTTGTGGCGCAAGTGAAAGCGGACTTGCAATATTCAGATACGATCTTCTGTGAAAATCGCGCACGATTCCATGAAGAATTTTAACGTACCCAACAGATTTGCGGTTGGCCGCATCCGACAAATTCATAGACATAGAAAATTTCTTCAATATATACTTTAGTAGCATTACTTGTGTGAACTGTTGACACCTCCCCATCGCAATAGAACCCTTACCATAATGTACATGTCATAATGCACAGTCGCACAATGCACATAGGTTCTTTTATTGAGGTCAAAACTCGCGGCGCTCCTTGCCGAGGCCGTCACAGAAAGCTATCGGTTTATGCGAATGCGTCCATTCCTAGCTTAATGTAGACGCTCCGGTACCGGGAATACTGAGCCGGGTAGCCATTAAACGCGTTTGTTTATAAACCTCCAGTCACCCGCCTCGGGGAGTTCAATTGGAATATATATGAGCTACTAAAATGATTAGTTCATGAGCTCCCCGTGCTTTGAATTATAATTATTGATACTGCGCAAGTTCATTTCGTAAATATAATATTTTACGCGATGCAGCTGGGAATACAGCTATAACTTATCTGAGTTACGTGTAGCTTCTAAACCCAACATAGCCATAAAATTGTACTTCTGTATTCTGTGACAGTGACATAACATTGCGTCAATCTTTGCAAATGGTTATCTTGTCCATGAACGGTAATGGAAAACGTTGATGCATTTTCTAAGCCCACTGTTACATAGCACATTGCATTAACTTTACGAAAGTTGTTTTCTTGTGAGCAACACAAACGTACATATTATGCATGTACAACATATCGCAGACGCTGCTTACAATATGATCAATCAACATGTTTCTGTTTGCCAACTAACATAAAAGCATTCATACGAATCTTCCATCTCTAATTCTACATACAATCACACAGTCGGGCATTCCGCGCCTAACTAAACGATCCTAATTTAATTTTAACCATTACCAAATCGTGTTAGTACTTGGCCACGTGTGCCTGGTGGCTCGTTAAAAGCGCATTAACTGGCAACATCGCGCCGGCCGCCGCCGCCGCGACGCTGGCACTGTCGCCTCAGACGGCAGATGAGGTGACACGTTACACCACATTAGATGATTGACACATTTCCTGCCCTGGGATTGGGCAGCTCTAGTTGTGCAATCCGACCACATTTGGACAACTTGTGGGAATAAAATCTTGAGTTAAAGGATAACGAGATCTGCTCGATTGGTTTGTAGATTTGATATTATCAAGAACCGTATTAGATGATATTCTACAACTATAACTTTAGTGTTGCCTGTTAATACATCAAGTTTATCAAGACTAATGCGCGCGTTGCACGTGTTAGTAAGATGCCGAAAATAAAACTCTGACTATTAACTAAAGTAAATCTAACTATAAAAGGAAAGATCGGTACAACCAACCTCCGACCCGAACATGAGTTTAACTTCTCAACTTGGACAGAGTTTTGCCTGATTTTGTGATGTTTTTAAAGTTTTTTTATTGAGTTTGAAGGCAATGAACGATACAGGAGAAACGAGATTCAAATGATGTGAGGAAGGAAAAGGAATACTTATTTGAGATTTGATTTAACTTAAAAATACATTGTAGTTAGTAGCGTTTTCTATCATTAGCCACTGTGACTTAAAATCAACTCTTTATTTTAATAATTTAGTTTTAACTCGAGCAGTACTATGAATTAAAAAAAATATGTTAATATTGCAGCTAAGAATCAAAACCCAGAAATATCGTTGCAGTTTCTAGAAACACGACGTCACATTGGAAATGGCCTCATTACTCATATATGAAGCCAATGTCAGTATTAATTCGTGGGCTTTCCCTCGCGCTATCTGTGAATATCCACATTATCAGCTATCAGCAGGTATGTGGCTTAGTGCTATCAGGCGAGATTCGGGAGTCGATACGTAGAGATTGCGCGTCGATAGCGCTCGCTGGATTACCGCCGATGTAGTTTTATGGCGCTCGCCCATTCTACAGATTTGTTTATTGATGTTGTTGAACTGCTACTATAAACAAATACAGCGTATCGTACTACGTTCTATTATTTAGTCATCTGGTTTTGAAACAGATTTTTAATCGATATTGGTATAAATACTTTATGTACATACGTTCAGCTTAAAAAAATAATATTTCAAAAGCGTAAGGGTGCAGATTTAAAAGTTTGACTAACTGTGGATAGAGATTGTAATATTGTTTCTTATACATAATATGAGTCTAAATAAATAGTCAGTTTTTTTTTTAAGTTTACGTCATTTTACCTAACATTGTTTCCCGTTGATTCCAGATGCATGCGTAGTACGATGTGGTGGTGGCTGGTGGTGTGGTGCGCGGCGGCGGCGGGCGCGCTGCAGCCGCGCTGCCAGGAGATCACCATCCCCATGTGCCGCGGCATCGGGTACAACCTCACCTCCTTCCCCAACGCACTCGACCACGACACGCAGGAGGAGGCTGGCTTGGAGGTGTGTATCTTTTTCATTTTGCACCAACTATCTACTATAAGATGTAGACTTATCAGTTCTCAGTCTCATTTCCGACCGTTCTTAGTAGTAGCGACGTGTATGTAACATGTGTGGTGGTGTGTGTTCCAGGTGCATCAGTTCTGGCCGCTGGTGGAGATCAAGTGCTCTCCGGACCTGAAGTTCTTCCTGTGCTCCATGTACACGCCCATCTGCATCGAGGACTACGTGCGCCCCCTGCCGGCGTGCCG